>QANY01010417.1:1509500-1671815 GCA_003255025.1 Datisca glomerata | reverse complement strand
TATATATATATATATATATTGAATATATCTAATTGAGGATAAGGTATGGAATATATCTAAAATTTTCAATAAAAATATTTATAAATCAACATGGTCTGTTGCTTCTTTCAAGTTTCAGCATAATGTAAAAATAATTGAAAAAATATATGCTCTTGAGAAAGAGCATGAAACATGTCAATTACTTTCCTCTGATGCAATAAAGCATCATACTTAAGAAGGATATAAATTTTTTTCATTTTGGTTTAGTTGAGATTGGAGTAAACTCACTTACAAGAAGAGACCTAAATATCGATGTCTTATTAGCCTTGCGAGATGCAAGATTTACAAATTTTAATGATAGTATTTTAAGATTAATTGAATCTTCACTTTGTAATGGTCCAATTCATTTTGATTGTTTTTCAGATCTGTCTATTAGTTTACCAGATCCCCATATTTTAAAATCATTAACTTTAAATATTAAAACTAGTGCTTACTAAGTCCTAGAAGGCACCCAAGCTCTAGCTTTAATATTTAGAATTCATTTCAAAGTAACCAAAACAAATATGAATTTTCAAGCCATCAATAGGAGTCCAAAGAACCAAACCCTATTGATACAATCTAGTCAAATAATGTCAATATTAGAGTTCCTAAAATAATTAGGTGGCTAGATATTAATTTACCAACAAATTGGCTTTTAACTAATGAAAGTCAACCTACTCAAATTCAAAGACCAATTGAAGATGTAGATTACATCCAACAACACATGGATGATACTGTAAAAATTAACTTTCAATCATGTTTTAGTCCACAAATTAAGAAGAATAGACAGTCTAGTACCCCTAGGAATTCCTTTTTCTGGATCATATATTGGTAATGATCAAAATCTTAGGATTCAACATTTAGAACAAGAATGAAAAAAATTACATATTAAAATTTTAAAACTTAAAGGCATAGCTACAAGTTTTCAAGTTAGTCAGCCAGTCTTTGATAATAAGTCTGATCAATCTCATGAAACTGAAGCACCCACTAGATCAGATTTTCAAGGAAACCTTTATTCTGTCAATCCTCAACTCTTAATTCTGAATATAGGAACTTTGAGTCAAGAATATAAATCAGATTGAGAAGGTCTAACCCAACATAATAATGACCCAGCTAATCTAGATTGACGTAATTTGATTCAGAGATTCATATGATATGGATCAAAGAAAAGTCATATTTGCTCAATGGAATGTATACATGCAAGAATTTAGAATTGATATATTTTTCCTTGATTATGTTGAAGATATTTACGAAAGAAATATTAAAGTAATTTTAAAATATAAATGTGTTACGGAAGACTCTAGTGTAGTATCTACTAGTCATCCTCCTCCAGAAAAAATAAAATTATTTAATTACTGTTTCTCTTTTCAAAATTGCAAAGAAGGAAGAACCAAACAAAAAAGTAGTTGAACAACTCAATTATACTAATAAAAGTCTAATTACAATAGGTAAACAATTAGATAAAATTGAAACTAAGGTTGATGTTCTCAATGAACCTAAGTCTAGTGAAACCCTGAAAGAAAAACCTTTAATAAACCTTTCAGATCAAACCACTTTAAAAATTATTCCAATTAATAAAAAGATTGATAAAATGATTCAGGAATTAAAAAATAAATCTACTGAGCCATCTTCCTCTATTAAGGTAGTTAACCAAGACAGTAGTTCAGAATTTGAAACTAAATCTGAAAAGATTAGTGAAATATTTCAAGATTGAAAGTAATTAACCAAAATAATAATTCAGATTCAAATAGTCATTAGTCAGAATCAACCTATGAATCACCTATGATAAGTGAGTTTTCAAATATTAACAATATTGAAAAATATATTTAAAGATTTAGAGATTAATAAGTTAGAAAGAAAATGGCATAAGAAACATGTGCCTCCTGATATTCCAATTACTGAATCTTCTCTTGTTAATCAATTTTCAGTTTCTGCAGAAAAATTATATAAATGGAATATTGATGGTCTTTCAGAACAGGAAGCCCTCAATAGATTACAACACATGGCAATGATAGCTAACAACTACATTACCTCTCACAATTTACTTCATGAAGAAGTACTAAATCTTCTAGTCACATGATTCACAGGAATGTTCCATTCCTTGTGGGAAAAACACCTCACAGAAGAATCTAAAATTGTCATACTTTCAACAGTTAAGATTGATGCTGAAGGAAACTAAATAATTGGAGAAAATCAGGAAACAATACCTGATGGGATAAATACACACCTTTATACAATAATTGAACATTTCATTGGTACGCCAAGTAATATTACTTCATGTATTCATTATCAATTAACATATCTTAGGTGTCCAACCTTAAGTGATTTTAATTGGTATAAGAATATATTCTTATCCAGAGTAATGTCAATGGATGATAGTAATCAACCCTTTTGGAAAGAAAAATTTATTAATGGATAATCCAATCTCTTTGCCCATAAAATAAGGACAATCCTTAGTAATGACCTAGAAAATATAGACTATGATAGTCTAACCTATGAAACAATAATTACTATAATACAAAAAGAAAGGTTAAAAATGTGAAAATCAACAAACAAATTAAAAAAGAAAGCAAAACTGCTAAATATGAGTTAGGCAATTTCTGTGAGCAATACAGTTTACCCTCTATTGCCCCTTCTTAGAAAAATAGGAAAAACTCTCACTTAAACCCTAGAAGGTCTCACAAACCCTATAGTAAAAATTACCACAAACATAAAAATAAAAGTTTTGATCAAAATTTTTCTAAAAATAAAAATTTCTCTAGGAATAAAAATTATTCCAGAAAAAAGGTTTAATAAAAAATTTGACAAAAACAATATTACATGTTTTAAATGTGGTCAGAAATATCATCTTTCAAATACTTGTCAAGTTAAAAATAAAATTAATCAATTAAATTTTTTTGAAAATGATAAACAAGAATTGTTTAGAATTTTAGAAATAATAGATTACTATGAAAGTAATAGTGAAGATTTAGGAGAATATGAAACTCCTGAATCCTCAAGTTCTGACAGTGATTCTTCTAATATCACTATGGGATGTAAGGATAGTTGTTGTAAAAAAATCAATGTCTTAAATAAAAATGAGCAACAAGAAACCCTCTTGTTAGATTTAATTTACAAAATTGAAAATCTAAAATTAAAACAAGAATACATTGAAAGACTTAAAAATGTAGTTCTAAAGAAAAAAATGTTAAGTCTAATAATACTACAAGTTTTTCACAAACCCTTAAAAAATTCAATTGAGTAAAAGGGAAAAAAATGAAGTTACCTTACCTTACATGAACTTCAAAAGGAAATTAAAAATATTAAAATTAAAATAAAATATTTGAAGAATTCAAACACTGAAATAAAAGAGGAATTAAATCTTTTAAAAATAGAAAATCTAATTAACAAACAAGAAATGAGTGAACCTAGTAAATTACTAATTTCGGATAATGAGGTTGAAGAACCTATTAACTGTCATGACAATGATGAACACTTCATCCAAATCCTCAATCACATCAAAAATCAAGAAATGACACATAATGATTAGAATAATTATTCAAGATTTTGATTTCACAACAATGGTTCTTGTAGATTCTGGAGCAGGCTTGAATTGTATGCAAGAACGGCTAGTTCCAACCAAGTACTTTAAGAAGATAAAAGAATATTTGTCTTCTGCTAATGGTACTAGTAAGCATATCAATTATGAAATACCCACAGTCCATATTTGTCAAGACAATGTATGTTTTAAAATATCATTTGTCTTAGTAAAAAATATGACTGACAAAATTATTTTTGGTTTATCATTTATTGCTCTGATATATCCATTTTGAACAGAGTATGATGAAAAAATTACCTATGTCATGAATAAACCTATAAAATTTAAATTTCTTTCTTTTCCTCATGATAAAAAAATTAAAAACTCTAAAAGAAAAATCTATCACTAATTCAATAAATCTCATTTCTTGCAAAGAAAAACAATTATGCTTTTTACAAGATGACTTAAAACTCAATAGAATTGAAGAACAACTCAAAGTCCTATTCTTCAAAACAAAATTAAAATATTTGAACAAAAAATCTGTAAAGAATTATGTTCTGATATTTCCAATGCTTTCTGGCACAGAATACAACATACTGTCGCTCTTCCTTATATTAAAGGATTTGATGAGAAGAATATCCTAACAAAGGCAAAGCCAATTTAGATGAATTTTGAAATGCTTGAGTTTTGTAAAAAGAAAATTATAGAACTTCTCAATAAGAATATTATTAGAAGAAGCAAATCTTCTCGGTCCTGCTCGGCCTTTTATGTTCAGAAAGGCAGTGAAATTGAACGAGGAGTTCCTCGTTTAGTAATCAATTATAGGCCCTTTAATAATGTTTTAGAATGGATAATATATTCAATACCAAATAAGAGGAATTTAATAAATAGACTTAGAGATACAGTGATATTCTCTAAATTTGATATGAAATCTGAATTTTAGCAAATCCAGATAAATGAAAGTGATAAATATAAAATAGCATTTATGACTCCATTTGGTCATTATCAGTGGAATGTAATGCCTTTGGCCTTAAAAATGCTCCTAGTCAATTTCAAAATATAATGAATGAAATCTTTAACCAATTTATTGATTTCTCAATTTTTTACATTGATGATGTACTTGTTTTCTAAAATACGATAAACATTAGAGACACCTTGAATCATTTGTTAGGATAATAAAATAAAATGTTTTAGTTATCTCTGTAAGTAAAATTAAATTATTTCAATCTAAGGTTAGATTCTTAGGATTTGAAATACACCATTCTATAATCGAGACAATTGAAAGAGTAATGTAATTTACTGACAAATTCTCCAATGAAATTCTAGACAAAACACAATTGCAAAGATTTCTAGGATCTTTAAATTACATATATGATTTTTATGATAAAATGAGAATTGATTGTAAGCCTCTCTTTGACAGGCTTAAAAAGAATCCTCATCCATGGACAGCTGCCCATACTGATTTAATCAAACAAATTAAGGCCCATGTTAAGACACTTCCTTATCTTGGCATTCCTACTAATAATTCTTTTAAAATTGACTAAACTGATGCCTCTGAAATTGGATATGGAGGTATCTTGTTACAAAAAATTTCCCCAGAATCACCTGAACAAAATGTTAGGTTTACATCTGGAACATAGTCTCAATCACAAGTTAATTACAATACAATTAAGAAGAAAATCTTATCTGTTGTATTATGCATACAGAAATTTTTGTTGAAAATTGATTGTAAATCTACTAAACATGTTCTAGAAAAGGATGTTAAAAATATAGCCTCCAAACAGATCTTTGCTAGATGACAATCTATACTTAGTATTTTTTATTTCGATATTGAATTTATTAAAGGAATTAATAATTCAGTTCCTGGCTTTTTAACTCGTGAATTTTTACAGGGGCAACATCATGATGATGTCTAGGCCTCAGGCCTCAAAGCATGGAACTAAAGGGAAACCTTTAGTCCCACAATTGGCCCTTAAGGCTCAGATTAAAGAAGAGTCCTCCACTCCAAACCAAACGACAGTACTTGGGTGCATCAGACCGAACTCGTAGTCAGCTCTGGTCAACCATTTGACCCATTTGTAATTTCTCAGCCCTTTGATGCCCAACTAGCAAATCAGTCAATTACAAAATACAAAAAATCATCACCTTATCTTCACAAAAAACCAAGTAAGAATCTTTTTCATATTGAGCTCCCATTCACTCAATTGAAAAATCCCGCTGAAATAGCAAAAGCATATTTTCTTTCTGATTTTCATTTTGTCCCTGGACACAGAGACAAAAATCTCAGTTTCTATAGAGACATTCTTTTAGGAACTAAATCTGTAAATATCATCCCAATCAAGAATGGAGAATGAAAGATCATCTATCACTCCTTTTTACATTCTCAAAATTCTAACATTAGAAGAATGGAAGGCCCATCCTTTAGGCATGAAAAATCTTTTGAAATAAAAACAATACAATTATTTTGATTACATTGATGTTCGGCATACAATTTTCCTACATCAGGACAGTAATTTCTACCACTCATAGTTTTTAAATTTCGACAAGAATTTTAAAATTAATTTTTCAAAATGGTTCTTAAGGAGATGGTCCGTTCATGGTCCTCTCTTAGAACTTCTCTCAATCGATCTACATCAAAGTTTTAATTTATTTTAAAAATTTTATGAGCCCTCACCAATTGAGACTTCTTTTCCCCAATTACTTTGCTTCATAAATAAATTTAAATTGCCATGGATTAAGTGGCAATACTCAATGAAAATGAAGTTATCACCAAACAATATTATGTGAAAATAGTGGGATAAATTCAATATCCAAAAAATAAATGCATCCATCAATCAAGAATTTACAAAAAATCACCCTAGCCTAAAGCTAGTCAATCCATTTACCCAGGCTCCGTTCAAAATAAATGAACCTACTAGCCTAGAACCACAATCAAAATCATCCAATTCATCCAGAGAATCTAGACCTAAATCAAAACCTAAATCACGACCCTCCTCGAAGGGTAAATCTAAGGCCACAAAGCAAAAATCTAAATCAAAGCAGGAATTGGTCCAAAAATTACTTCTCGTGCTAGAAGACAATGATAATTCTGACTTTGGATCTTTAGTTGAGCCAAATCACCCAATAAAACCAAAATTCCAGAAAGGCCAAACATCAAATACTCTCCATCAGTAATTGACAGACAGTCAAAATTTGAAAGGCCGTGTCCTACCCCAATGGGCCCATAACGCATTTCAGGACTCACAAGATTCATTCGACAGTACCAATTTAAGCAGTGATGAATAAAAGACGAATATTTCTCCTTTGGCAAAATGCCAACAAATAGTACCAAGTAATGCAACACATCCAATGAAGACAAAAAAAATCTGAAATAGCAATTATTAGAGAAAACAATGGCTCCATCAACAGTCGTAATAATTTTCAGCAAATCATGACAGGCATGAAGATTAACAATTTCAATTATCAAAATTCTTTGTAATTTGTCATCTTTGTACTAGTTGTCAAATAATTAGACAACTATTCTTAGTCAAAGTAGACAAAGTAGGCATGTAAAATATTTGTACTTTTGTAGAATGGAATAGTTCAGGTAAGTGATGGGTTTCCGGTGAACTCCACTTTCCTCAGCTATAAATAGGTAGTCTTCTCCCATTTGTAGATCAACACTCGTTTTACAACTCTTACTATTTGAGAGCTAAAACTTATTTTTGTGAAATAAAGCCTTCTTCTTCTACTCCTCTTTTGTAAATCTTTTGTTCTTTTTTCTTTAACATAAATTAGTGAGCGGGAGCACTAATTTATTGTTGGCAATAAACTCTGTTTGATTAAGTTTTTAGTTTTACACCCTAATACAATTTTTATAATTATTATTTATTAATATAATTTTTATTGTTTATCTTCTTACATCTTAGTACTACTCTCTAAATTACTATATATATACCCGCTCTGTTTCTCCCCCTAAGCACAGTCTCATCCTCTATCTCTCTCTATGGAAGACAGACCGGGAGAGATGTACGGCTTAAAATAACTCCTAATGACATGGAAAACATTTGCAGATTTATACTTCTTTTGGCTTTGGTAGCAACAGAGGATTCAATTTGCAACAGCAAAGACCAAGAACTAGTGGCCAAGGCATTTAACTCGGTAACCGGCTTGCGACGGCTTCAACACCACCTGGTTCCACTCTCGAAACTCGAGCTGCGGGTTTGAATCTAGTTTCGGGAATGGGTCGTTCTGGTCGTTTCAGCTCCTCAACCTCTCAAACAATCTGTTCAGTAATCTAATTCGAGTTTTGGGGTTTTTTGAATCTTAGGCTTCTAGTCATTTCTCACAACGATTTAAGGATTTTTCCTTTTGGGTTCAAAAATCTCACTAATTTGGAACACTTGGATATTTCGAGCTGTAATATTTCTGCTAATTTGAAACTCATTCTGTTCTTCGTTCTTTAAAGTACTTGGACGTGTATAATACTCGATGATTGGGGTTTTCCATTCCGATTTTTCTCCACTCGGTGGCCTGAAATTCTGGGAGCTTCCCCCCGTTCTCTTCTCTGTCGCGACGAGCTTCCCCCTCCCCCTTCTCTTCTCTATCGCGAAGAGCTTCCCCCTCCCCCTGCAATGTCGAAATTTGTTTACTAGGGCAGTAAAAATAAAAGAGTTAAAAGAGAATATATTTAACAGTTTACTTAAAATATATTGAGTATAAAAATATTAAAAACGGATAGGGCTATAGTACATGGATGTATGTTACATTTTAACTTGTTTTATTTTTAATTTATTCTTTCATATTCCCTCTCTTAAGTATTATTTTAGTACGTTCATGCATGTTATATATAGATTATAGAATTAGTTACATAGTGACAATACAAATCTAAGATTGTAAATTATATTAAAAGTTTTAGAGTAAACTATAGTTTTACTCTTGGTAGTTTGGGATAGCTTTCATTTTAGAGTCTCCATTTTAAAAATTGGTAAAGCAGACCATACAGTTGCTTTTTGCATTCACGTTAGACATTCCGTAACACCTCCGCTTAAAAATATTAACGGTTCATCACGGTCTGCTGATGTGGTATTACATTGCAAGTTATTTAATGCGACGTCAGTTTTTTATTTACATAGCAGCCACGTGGGAGAAATTACCCAAAATACTTGTAATTCCCCCCTCCCCCTCACGATTAGGGTTCTTCTTCCCCCATTTTCTTTTCTTCCCCCTCTTCGAGATTAAGGTTCTTCAAGGCAAACCAGAGCTAACACTACTCTACAAGTATGGAAATCCCCCATTAAGGATGACTCTTTAGGAATTTTAAGCTCATGGGTCGGCTCTGATGTTTCTTCTTCATCTTAACAGCAATAGATTTTCAGGCACCATCTATAATTCTTTCATAAATCTCTTAAATCTCCTCAGACATAATTTTTTCTCAAGACCCATTCCAGAAGAACTCTGAAAGAGATTTTGTTTATGAATAACCAATTGAGAGGATGTGTCCCGAAAGGATTTGGGCTTTTTACAAAGATACAAGTTTTCGATATGAGCTTAAATTCATTAACGGGTAATTTACTAGACACATTGTCTTGTTTGAATGAATTGAAGTTCTGAACCTGGCACATAAAATTTTCCCAAAAATTAATGGATGCAATTGTATTCCTTACTCGCTTTGTTATTTGATTTCTCAAATTTCTTTGTTTGGGCAAACAGGTTGTGCAAGGAAAAATAAAATCCATTTTCTTTCTTAAAGGTATGGATTTTTTTCTTCTATTTTTTTAACTCAATCTTCCTTTTCCCGAAAACCCATCTACTAGAATTTTCAACCTTGCAATCATAATAATGCATATGCAATTGTCTAATTTTCTAAGTTGTTGTTTGTTTAGTTTTATTCTAATTTGGTATCTTGAAGCCATGGGTAGTTTGGTGGTCACATAAGAGAGAGAAGAAGGAAAAAGACCCAGAGATTTTTGTTACGGACTAGCGAGAAGCTCGCCCATGGCTGCAACAATAGCCTTCGCGAAAAGGGGGACGAAAGAAGAAGAAGGGAAATATAGGGGGTTATTGGTGACGTGGCTACTAGAGTAAAAAAATGAGTGATGCGACGTTAAATAATTTATCACGTATTATCATGTAGGACAATCATGACATACCGTTAATATCTTTAAGCGGATGTGTTACGGAAGGTCTAATGTAAATGCAAAAGGTAACTGTAAAGTCTACTCTACTAATTTTAAAATGAAGGGCCTAAAATAAAAATTATCCCAAACTATAAGGGATAAAACTATAGTTTACTCAAAGTTTGAATACTTGAACAAAGTCCATATAAAGTAGGATATATGTTAAACTGAAACAACATTGTTCTTTGAACAATACATGAAATTATTTTATTCATCAAATTGTCACATTCATTAAAACAATTATATCATTAAGAGATAACTATTCATATTGAAAACATGTTAATGTCTTTTCTAAATTTGTATGAATTTAATGTTGCTAATGTCATAATCATATAGTATCAATTTTACAAATTATTTAAGAATAAATTATCATCGATTGAAAAATAAGTATTAATTATATTAAAAAGATCTCAAAATTCATCTCCAACATTCACGCCCCGGGTAGATATTATTATAAAAAAAAATTTAGTTTTACAACTATTTATAACATTTCATTTTGTAAATGGAATAAGTGAAAGAAAATGTATAAAAGTATCTCCAACTTAACCTGTTTAAATGAAGACAAAGGTGAAAATTATATTTATCCTATATTTTAAGAGTGATTTAAGGGAAAGAAAACATAAATTTATCTCTTTTAAGCATTTTTAATACAGTATAGACATAAATATAGTTTTTATTCTTTTAATGTCTATTTCGTTAACCATCCCTATTACATGGTCTTATGACAGTTTTATATAGTAATTTTAAGAGGGAAGTCAATGTAATTTTCGATTTCCCTCTAATAATTTTTTTTGCCTTTTTTTCAGTTTCTTTCTTTCTACATCCTCTCATTTAATAAAAAGGTTTTTCTAATTATGTTAATGCAAAGGCATTAACTTACTTTTGATAAAAGTTAAGTAAATGAAAGCTATAATATTATAGTTAACCTCAAATGGATTGAAATACAAATATCACGTTAATGACGAATAGTTTTAATCTCAATTATTTCAATGCTAACTATATTGTTTCATGTTGTTACGATGCTAAGAATAGGGAGAATGTCAAGTAAGCTAAGATTATATATGTACCGGACAAGTAACCATGTAAGTGTTTTCTTAATAGTATAATTAAGGGACCAATTGATTTGGTGTGTCAAAATTTGTGCATCAATAGGGCTAGATGAAATTACGACATTGTTTATTGGGACAATCTCTTGGTTGCTACTGCCATGTGAGAGATAAAGTCAGGGATGAGCATAAAAGTTTGTTTTAGGTGAACTCAAATTAGAAAAGTCATTATCAAAGAGCTATATTAATCTATGGTCAAATATATTGTATACCATTTAATTTATTGGTAAGATAACAAGCAAGAATGTTGTATCTTTCTTTCTTTCCTTTTTTTCTCCAAAAAAGAATAGCTTGTTCCTTACCATGAGTTTCTTTTTATCACACAATTTCACTAACATATAAGAATTATATTGTTGTGAACTAAATCTGTATTGTTTGACTCTTCACCGACAAGCTTAGAACCTGCTGTAAATGATTTTTCCTCACACTCTTGAAAATAATAGAAAAATATGAGAGAATAGAGTAATAACACTCAGAGAAAAATGATTTTGGACTGGTTTTTTCTTAAGTCAATTTAACTTATAATTAGCCTCTATTTATACGTCATTCTCAAGAACTAGTCTTATATTAAAAAGTGAGAATATCATCTTATAAATAGAATATTCTCCGCATTCTAGGAAAATATAATCACAATTGGGAGATTACAATCAGATTTGGGGAATTTATAATCATAATTAGGAGATTTCAAGAATATCCACCAAGATTTATGGAATTCGGCTCTAACTACTGAGCGGAGCTTCAGCGTACAATCATGTCCTTTATTTTTTAATTCGACTTCTCCTATTTTGCTACGTAGGTGATCCTTGCATTCTCTCCCGATTGGATCCTTTTTGTACATGTGTCTTTATTTGCCCCACATTACACTCAACAAAATTTCATTTGTTGATGTGTAATAATGATGAATCTCAGTTCACACGCGCTTTGATGAGGGATTTGATTATAATTGTCTACCTTTTGCACCGATTATTGGGAACCTGCAAACATCAGTAATAACAAAAAGATAATAATTAATAAGTAAAATGAAACACATACCTTATCCTGATTGCCGCTTCATCTCTCGTTCTCGCTGACAACTTCTCGTCAGTTAAGGATTTTTATTGGCGCATGCCTTGATTATTTATTTTACTTTTCAACTGTCACTCTATCATTCGTCAGTACATGCGCTGGTTCCATCTTCCCCTCATTTCTTCTTCACCTTCTTCCTTTGTAAGTCTTTCATCTTCTTCTCTTTGCAAATTTTTTGGCATACTTATTCTTTTAAAGCTCTTAAGACATGGCAGGTCGTAATAAAAAGTTTAAACCTCCCATTCACTTAGTTAGGTCCCAAGCAGAACTCGACCGTTTCATTGCCTCTCATAGAGATGGCTTTCCTCCAGATGTCATTTGTGGCTTAGGAGAGAGTGGTCATCCCAGCCTAGAATGTGGGGCTCCTCACCAAATTATCCTCAACCCTATAGTCCTAGGAATTAAGCTTACTTTCTCCCCATTTATGTAAGAATTCTTCCATATTGTAGGTGTGGCTCCTTCTCAATTCACCCCTAGTTCTTGTAGGATTCTTTTAGGCTTCGAAGCCCTAAATAGAAGATATGGTTTAGATTTAGGTGTTGATGAGCTCCGTGCTTGTTATATAGTCAAGTATCATAACGAATCTTATTATCTTGCTCTCCGTCCCGGTCTGGACAAGAGGAAAATAATAACTGCGATTCCAAAAGGGGATAAAAGCTGGGAACGAGATGTCATCTTGATCGGTGGGAGATGGAGTGGGGATGGCCGCTGGACAATCCCCCGAAAATGGGGAGTTTTCAGTAAGTTGTCGGAGCTTCGATTCCCCATTTTGGTTCTTCTCCTTTTGCTTTCCTTTCCTTTCTTTTTCTTTCTTCTAATTTTGGCTTTTCCTTTTCGCTGATAACAAGAAGAACAACAAGTCATACCTATCCAGGGAATCCAAGGAAAAGATCATCGTTTCTTACAACATCCGAGGATGTGACTAGGATGATCTCCTCGACCCTCGATGGAAAGTTAACATAGCTTTTGTCCCTAACGCAACTCCAGTCGCTTCTTCTTCAGCTTAGCCATCTTCTCACGAGTTCCCAAGAGGTATCCTTATCTCTCATACTCATTCTGTTCCCGTAGTTTCTATTTCTAGCCCTTCTATTTTTTTCGAGTCTGAACGGGAAGACGCAGAGTGAGAACACCTTCTTCAACAACTTTTCATTAATGTAAATATGTCAAGATGCCTTCGCAACACCATAGTTGGGGACGTCGAGGAGGAGAAGAATGTACGCCCAAGGTGAGAAGCCCCGAGCTCTTCTCGAGTAGCTCCTTGTCCTTCTCTCGCTTTTGTTGAAGATCCTACTGCCCCAACAAATCTCTAAGAAAAGGTACTCAAGATCGTTTTCTTCTCCTCCTCCCTCGCAGTAAGAATAGAGGGAGTCTGTTCCCGTTCACGTCCACTCCTCGGGTTCTCAAGGAGGAAGTGAAGATCCTTCTCAGTGGAAGTGGAGGCGTTTCATTGGTGTCCCTCCAATCCCATATTTCGTGAACTTTCTCAATGACCCCCGTTCTGCACACATGGTGCTCCGGGGTGTTCAATCTGATGCGGATATGACGATTGTCTGCAACATGTCTATCGGGAACCAACTTTGTTCCCTGCGCCATGGCCTGATGTAGGTACCATTCTCTCGTTTCCTTATTTTACTTGTCTTCTGTGTTTACTAATGTCTGGTTTTTTTTTACGTATTTTGCAGGCCATTATTTTTACAACGGCCTCCATGAGCACTTCCTGGTTAATGAGCAGAGCCTGGCTCCCTTGAAGGAGGAAGTTTAAGGGTGCTACGCAACCCTTGAACGTTACCAAGTCAAGATTGAACGATTAAAGAAGAGTGAGGATGACCTCTATAGAGAAGTGGATGAGTTTGCTCAGGGTGTGGCGACAACTACTGCAGAGCATGCTAGGTTGGATGACTCATTGAAGGCCACCAAGGAAGCTTTAGAGGAGTCTAAGAGATGCCTAGCTATTTCCGGTGACAATCTGAAGATCACTGAGGATAGACTAGCTGCTATTGGGTTGGCCCGGGAGGATGCTTAGCAGAGAGAGAAAGAGAAATGGAAGACGTCTTTCAAACCTTTATTTATAAGGCTAAAAAGAAGGTCTACCGTGCGGGTTACAAGGATGGGCTAGAAATAAATCCTCCTAAAGTTCCTCTCGAAGATGTCCCAAAATCCCAGGATGAGGAGAATACTTCCACTAAGGATGCTCCTATTCCCGTTACTAAAGACGTCGCCGCTGATTCCTCCATTCCACTTGACGAGGCTTCCCTCACTGAGGAGACTTAGCTTAGTTTTTATTTTCTTCTTGTAATTTATATTTCTTGTACCTGTAACTTTTAATTTCTAGAGCATTTTGTAATTTTTCCTTCATGAAATGAAATGATCGTTTCTAAGACTTTTCTCTTCTTCTTTGTTTAAGGAGAAAAAGTTATTTCTTTTGTCAATTTTCCCAAACACTTAAGTCTTAAGCTAAACTAGTAAACAGTTCAAACTTAGTACTTAAGGGATTTATGTAGTAGCAATCTTGAAAAGGAATTCTGCTTATAGTGCTTTAGTTCATCTGTCTTCCATGTTATTCGCTTTTGAAAGACTTCATTTTTGGATTTCTTTGTGGGAATGAACACGTACTGGGCTTTCTTTTCCTGTAGGCACTTCAGATATGGTCATGAAAATGATCGCTTATATAACGATATGTTAATTAAGTAGTACCTGGCACTCTGTTGCTGGATTTTCTACAAAGTTTATCATGCGGTAACATTCCTTCTTTCAAATAGCGGAACACATCATCTTGCCAGCATGGTTCTTCTCCACTCTAGCATCTACTACCTCATTTGACATTATACTTGAATTTTTGAGAAATTTGACAGACACGTTCCACTTGCGTGGGAATTGTAGTGAAGTTCGTAGGTTTGCCAATGCATTCGTGTGCCCGTTTTTTACTTTCGAGATCGGATAAATTTCATAATTTTTAGTTGATTTAGTAATTCCTTTGCCACTACAAATAATTGATCATCCTTTCATCTATATCCGTGTACTCTCTCGTGACTTATTTCATAATTAACATCGAACCACATAATATTTTTACACCATTTACCTCCAATTTCTATAACAGGGAGACTCCAGCTATCAAAGCTTCATACTCCGCTTCGTTATTTGAGGTGTTGAACACGAATGAGATGGAATGCTCTATTGTCTCTCCAAACCAGGTCCGTAGGACCACTCCCGCTCTGACTCCTTTATTATTTGAGGCTCTATCAACATACAATTCACATGTTCCTCTTTCTCTAGTGGCCTGCAATCCATTGCCAACTTCCTTTTCGTCACTAGTGAAATCCTCTATGAATTTAGCTAAAACTTGTCCTTTAATCACCATTCTTGGCTCGTAATGGATTTGATATTGGCTTAGTTCTATTGCCCACTTCGCCATCCTTCTGTTGGGGGTTATGCCCTCAAATCATGTGTATTGACATTTTAATATGAAATTTAATAAGGATTATATTTTTCTTATAATTGTTCTTTTAAATTATTGTTGAATAATTTATATAAATATCTGAAAATTCTATATTTATTAATGAGATTATGATCTTATATTAGTACGAGAGGATTAAGATAATAGATAATGAATAAAATTGTCAGTAACATATTAAAGTATGAAATCTTAATGAATGGTTGCAAGTACGATTCACTAAGCATTATGAATGTGTGTGATCTAGATCCAGATCATTGATGTGTAGACATCTTAGTGAATGTACTTTATATAATGAGATTATATATGACTGGACCGATGTAAATTGATATCTTTATTAACGTGCCGTTTATCATAAAAATTTAATACACATCAATTCGATGATCATATGTAGATCAGTCTGAATTCTAAGTATTCATGAACTCCTATGTATGTCTATTAGATCTTTTAATTCACTCGTTAATGTTTGTTTATAAAATAAGCTAGTGACTTTTATTTTGGAGATTCAGTGATGTGGATGGCTGAGAACATGATCTTGCAAGATTTAGAATTCAAGCTTTCCTAGCAGATCGTATATTGGTTCCCTTAAGTGTTAATTCTGAAATTGAATGGTTATTGAGCTCAAATTTATAATAAGATTATAAATTAGTCATTCACTACTGGATTAATAGTACTTAAGGATCAAGAGGTACTTAGAGGATAAAACAGTAATTTTGATCAGCTCTAATTTATGAACCAATAATTGAAGGACAAAATTATATTAAATGATTATATCAGTGGACTACATGAGAATACTCTATAAATGCATTCTATAATCATTAAGAGTTCAATTCCATATTTATAGTGGAGTAATAATGGAATTAGTAAATAAGATTATTTAATTAAAAAATTTAATTAATAATTTAGTTTATTGGAGCTTAGTATTATAGGTCCATGATCTCCAAGTCACCTTTGCACTACGCAGTCTAGGGGTGAATATTTCATGACAAGAGAAAATGATTAACTTGCAAAATTTTTTTTTTAATTCTGGGGAAAGTACATAATTATGAGAAAATTTTGTGTGATTAATTAATTGAATTATATATATATATAATTATCGATTATTTTTTTAATTATCGATAAGTGAGACATAATATCTAATTTATTTAATTAGATAATTAAACTATTATTATATAATAATTAAAATCATGTAAATATGTTATTTGTGAAATAACCTATAAAGTTAGTTGATAGAGATAATCAGATATGTTAATTTTGAATTAACTGATATCTAGATATTTATCTTATTAAATATAATAATTAAAATCATGTAATTATCACTTGTCAATCACTGATTGGATATCGGAGATTGATATGGACTACTGTAGTGTCAAATGACACTTTAGTAGTGGGGTGCAACAATGTAGTGCCACACGACATTACAGTGGTGCTGTGAGCTACTGTGTTACCTCACTATGTTTGGCGATGGTCGGCGATCGGTGGTGGCAGAAGACAACGCCGTCGGTGGTTGACGGTGATGGTGGGTCGGTGGCAACTGTTGTCACATTTAGCGAAGTTCACACAAACCCTAATACCGACCAACCCTATCACTATAGAGTTTTATGATAACCCTAAGTCTATCAATTATCCTTTTAAATTTTGAAATTAATTTAATTTTAAAATTAATTTTTAATTTTTAATTTTATGAAAAATAAAAATAATAGGTTGATTGAGTTTGATTCAACTTTGACTAAATCAAATAAAGTATATATTTGACTAAGTCAAAGTCAATTATTTTTAAAGGGATAATTATCGAAATTAATTTTAATTAGAAAAAAAATTGTTTTTCCTAATTAAATAGGATTTTGTTCAAAGTTTGAAGATTATGAAGATGAACATCAGGAGGAGAATGCAATATTTAGAAAATATATATTCTTGAAGTCCGTTTTGTAATAATATTTCTTTATTTTAAAGGTTATAATTTAGAAATAATCAATAGTCACTCGGTCTATTATTATTTTATTTAATTGTTAAATCTATGCATTAGTTGATCACATGCTATACATGAAAATTTCATACACTTTTATTTGATCATGCATCTCATTTGTGGAATTATAATTTATTAGGTTGGACATCTTAAGAAGATATGAGGAAGTGATGTAGTTTAGTTTCGACCGACCCTAAGGTGGCATATTCTAAATGAGGTCATGAAATCTGAAATGATGAGTTACACTCACAATAATGAAGCTTTCATGTGGATAGTTATAACTTGACCGAACAAGCGATACCTTATTGTTAAAAAAGAAAATATGACATATTTTAAGTTTTAATTAATAAAGATGAGAATGTCTTATATACAGTCTGAGGTTAATCTGACTGACCCTAAGGCAACACATTAATCATTGAGTTGTTTTATCGTGATTAGTAATTATTAAATTTGTGTCTTTATTATGTTGCATTCATGCATCACGTTTACTTTTCGAATTCTATATATTTATCAATTATATTGAATCTTGTATGTTTTAAATTTCAGTTATAATTATTATGTCTACCATAGACAACTCTGTTACTACTTTACTCGCTCTTGAGAAATTGAATGGTTATAATTTCATATGTCAAATATGAACTTAATGCTGATTTGTGATAACCATAAGTTTATTCTTACTGAGAAATGTCCTGAGGAGCCCGCTGCTAATGCCTCTAAGAATGTTAGGGACAAATATGATGCTTCGATCATATGAAACAACAAGACGAAGTGCTACATGCTTGTGAGCATGAATGATGTTCTGAGAACCAATCATGAAAGTATGGAGACTGCCTATGAGATTATGGAATCTCCACATGTGATGTTTGTGCAGCTGTCTGATCAATGTCATCATGAGGCCACTAGGAGCTATATGTCGACTAAGATGAGAAAATGGTACTTCTGTGTGAGAACATATTTTGAACATGATTAACATAATTCACGAGGCAGAAGTACATAAGGGGACCATTGATGAACGAATTCAAGTTAGCATTATACTTGAATCGCTCATTCTACCTTTTTCTTTGTTCATGATCAACTATGTTATGAATAAGTTACAATTCAACATGACCCAATTGTTGAATGAACTGTATACTTTTGAGTCAGTCAGCCTTAAAATGACCAAAGAGGGCGATGCAAATGTTGAGCAAAAGCATTCTTCCGATATTGTTAAGATTAAGAAAAGGAAGAAGAACAATGGTAAGGATAATAGTAAAAACAAAAGAAGAAAGAAATCCAAGACATCGCCAAAAGTCAAGAAGAAAAAGAACGACAACAAGATTAAGGGAATATGTTTTCACTGTAGGGTTGAAGGTCATTGGAAGAGAAACTGTAACAAGTATCTCTCCAAGATGAAAAAAAAATGTAAATATGATTTACTTGTACTTGAAGCTTCCTTAGTGGAATATGGTTTATCATCCTGGATACTTGATTGAAAAACCATTAACCATGCATGTTCTTCTTTACAGATGCTTGATTCGTCAAAGGAGCTGGCTGATGGCGACGCCATTTTGAGAGTTGGCAGTGGTGCGCTCTGTCAGCTAAAGCATAAGGGACAACCTGTTTACTTTTTGGATATAATTATTTAGTTTTGAACAATATTTATTACATTCCTGGGTTTTTGAGAAATATGATTTCTTTTTCATTTTTGCAAGAACAGTTATTCGAAGTTTCTTTTATTAATAAATAGTTTATTATTTCTAAGAATGAATTCACTATTTGTCATGATAAAGTTATAAACATACTGTATATGCTTAAACAGAGTGAAGGCGCATGAAATAATTCTGAATTATTTAAAGTAGCAAAACCTAACAGTAACAAACGATAAAGAGTTTCTCATGATTATGGTAACACATATATTTAACATCTTAGGTTGTGACATATTAATCTAGATAAAACACGTTAACAAACTATGGTGCTTTGAGAGAACTAAAAGTTGGATCTCTTCCTGTTTGTTAATCAAGTATAGATGGTAAAATGACCAAGAGACCTTTATCTGGAAAGGGCCAAAAAGCCAATGAACCACTTGAGCTAGTGCATAGTAATGTCTGTGGATCGATCAATGTACAAGCTAGAGGTGGGTATGAGTATTTCGTCACTTTTATTGACGATTACTCAAGATATTTTTATACTTACCTAATGCAAAGAAAGTCTGAAACTTTTGAAAAGAAGACTTCAAAGCTGGAGCTGAAAAACAATTAGGTAAATCATCAAAAACCATTCGATCATATCAAAATGGTGAATACTTGGATTTAGAATTTAAGGATTACTTGTTGGAATGCGGAATCCTATCCCAACTCACAACACTTGGAACGCCACAGAAAAATGGTGTTGTAGAAAGGAGTAACCATACATTATTGGATATGTTTATATCGATGTTAAGCTACTCATCACTACCACTTACATTTTAGGGATATGCATTACACACAGCTACATACATTTTGAATGTAATGCATTTTAAGTTTATAAGCAAGACACCTTTAGAGTTATGGAATGGCTCCAAACCCAATTTGTATCATTTCCGTATATAGGGGGCTGTCTAGTTCACGTTCTTAGATCCAAGACTAGAAAGTTAGACTCAAGGTTTGAAGTATACATATTTGGAGGCTATACTTCAGAGGCTAGATGTGGGTACTTTTATAGTCATAACTATCAAAATGTGTTTGTGTCAACAAATACTACCTTCCTTGAGCATGACTATATGGAAAACTACAAACCTTAGACAAAGGTAGTTCTCGAGGAATTAAAGAGTGATGAGATTAGACCATCTACAATTTCTACTGATAAACGATAAACAAGAGATACCACAGTTCCTACAAAGGAAACCCCGTTGCAATGAAGTAATGGGAGGGTTATGAGACAACCAGTTCGCTACAAACTAGAGGCACATGTCCTAGTGTCAGACACTGATTAGGACGATAAATTATTTTATGAAGAAGCAATGGATGATCCTGGAAAGGATAAATGTAATGATGCCATGAACCAGGAAATATAATCTATGTATTCGAATTACATCTAGGAACTTGTAGGTCCACTCGAAGATGTCAGGCCCATTGGATGTAAATGGATCTTCAAGAAGAAAAGAGGTGCAGTTGGGAAAGTAGAAATTTTCAAGGCACTGTTAGTAGCTAATGGCTATACACAAATGGAAGAAGTCGATTATGAAGAGACATTCTCCCCTATGGCCTCCTTTCACATCATTTTGTCAATAGCCGCTAGTTTTGACTATGAGATATGGAAAATGGATGTCCATATAACTTTTCTGAATGACTCTCTTGAAGAAAACATATATATGATGCAACTAGAAGGGTCCGTACAAAAGGGGTAAGATTAGAAAGTATGCAAGTTGCTTAAATCCGTTTGTGGATTAAAGCAATGATCTAGATCTTGGAATCTTATTTTTGATGAGATTATAAAGTCTTATGGCTTCGAGCAAAATGCTGACGAAGCCTGTGATTATAAATACACCAAAGATAAGATAGCGGTTTTCTTAGTTCTTTATGTTGATGATATTATACTAATTGAGAATGATTTAGAAACTTTGTCAAAGATAAAGAAATGGTTAGCTGAGAAATTCCAAATAAAATATTTGGGAGAAGCGAGTTATAATCTGGGATCCAAATCTTAAGAGATAGAAAGAACAAACTTTTGGCCATTTCTCAGGCATCTTATATTGATAAGGTGCTGGAGAGATTCTCTATGAAGAATTCTAAGAACGTCAACTACCGACCATATATGAAATTGTCCTCTCCAAGAAATGATGTCCTAAGACACTTCACGAGAAAGATGACATGAAAAATGTTCCCTATGCTTTAACAGTTGGAAGTCTCATGTATGCCATGTTGTATACGAGATCAGACATATGCCATGTAGTGAGAATTGTCAGTCGTTATCAATCGAATCTAGGTTTGGAACACTAGATTACAGTAAACCATATTTTCAAGTATCTTAGGAGAATGAGAAACTATATGTTTACTTATTCAGGTGGAGACCTGAACCCCACTGGATATATTGATTCTGACTCTTAATCAGACAGAGACAGTTGAAAGTCAACATCTGGATCAGTATTCACCTTACGTGGAGGAGCTGTAGTATAGAGAAGTATGAAACAATCCAACATTGCAGATTCCACTATGGAAGCTTAATATATAGCGGCTTGTGAAGCTACGAAAGAAGCGGTATGACTCAGAAAGTTCTATACTGATCTAGAAGTAGTTTCAAATATGCACAAATGATTGATCCTGTACTATGACAATAGTGAGGCGGTAGCGAATTCTAAGGAATCTAGGAGTCATAAGATGGGCAGGCACATAGAGAGAAAATATCATATTGTAAGAGAGATTGTGCATCGATGGGATGTGACTGTTATGAAGATAGCGTCAGAACAGAACCTGTGTGATCCTTTTACAAAGACACTTATTGCGAAGTCATTTGAGGGTCACGTGCGTAACATGAGATTAAGAGAAATGCCACATTTTTTAGGGCAAGTGAGAGATTGTTGGTTGTTATGCCGTAAAAACATGTGTTTCGACATTTTGATATGAAATTTAATGAGAATTTTATTTTTTTTTCTTCGCGAGACCTTTTACTTGTTTTTATCATTATAATCGTTCTTTTAAATTAATGTTGAATAATTGATATAAATATCTAAAAATTTCATATTCATTGATGAGACTATGATTTTGTATTAGTACGAGCGGATTAAGATAATAAATAATGAATTAAATTTTCAGTAACATATTAAAGTATAGAAACTTTAATGAATGGTTGCTAGTACGGTTTAGTAAGCATTATGAATGTTGTGATCTAAATCTAGATCATTGATGTGTATAGACATCTTAGTGAATGTACTTTATATAATGAGATTATATATGACTGGACCAATGTGAATTAATATATTTGTTAACGTGCCGTTTATCATAAAGATTTAATACACATCAATTCGATGCTCATATGTAGATGAGTCTAAATCCGAAGTAGTCATGAACTCATACGCATGCCTACTAGAACTTTTGATTTACTTGTTAAGATATGTTTGTAAAACAAGCTAGTAACTTTCATTTTGGAGATTCAGTGATGTGGATGACTGGGAACATGATCTTGCAAGATTTAGAATCCAAACTTTCCGAATGGATCGTATATTGGTTTCCTTAAGTGTTAATTCTGAAACTGAAAGGTTATTGAGCTCAAATTCGTAATAAGATTATAAATTAGCCATTCACTAGTGGATTAATGATACTTAAGTATCAATAGGTATTTAGAGGGGTCAAACGGTAATTTTGACCAACTCTAATTTACGAGCCAATTATTGGAGGACATAACTACATGAAATGATTATATCAGTGGACTATATGAGAATACTCTATAATACATTCTATAATCACTAAGAGTTCAATTCCATATTTATAGTGGAATAATAAGTAAATTAATAAATAAGATTATTTAATTAAAGAGTTTAATTAATAATCTAGTTTATTAGAGCTTAGGGTTATAAGTCCATGTTCCCCAAGTCGCCTCTATACTACGCAGTCTAGGGTGTGAATGAATATTATTTCTGGGACAAGTACATAATTATGAGATAATTATATGTGACTAATTATTTAAATTATATATATATCTAAGAGGTCTTACCTAGGTCCTTGAAGCTAGCCAAATAGAAGCTGGTACGTAAGCCTCTGATAAACAGATTCACAGATTAGATAAACAAATAATACAGAAAAATAATCAATTATAAGAATAACTAGCCACTTACGCGGGGAGTGAGATTATATATAAACAATTATTCATGTAAGCAAATAAGTAAATAATAATATCAATAACCAGCCATAATAGGCGACAAACAGTATAATTGTGCAAATTTTTGAAGTAGAAACAACTAATGAATAGTATTATCCCAAGACAGTTATTTAGAATTTGAAACTAAAAGAATTAATGAAAAACTTCAAGAATTGAAAGTTATTAATCAAGGTAGTGATTCTGCTTCAGAATCCACATATCAATCAACCACAATTAGTGAATCTTCAAGTATTGATAATATTGAAGAATCATTTAAGAATTTAGAAAGAAAATGGCCTAAAACGCCTATTCCTCTTGATATTCAAATTTTTGATAATTCTTTAGTTAAGCACTTTTCTGTTTCTGCAGATAAATTGCACGAATGGAATATTGATGGACTTTTTGAGCAGAAAGTTTTCAATAAATTTCAGCACATGGTGATATTAGCAAACAACTACATTACCACACACAATTTACTTCACAATAAGGTAATTAATCTATTAGTTACAAGATTCACAGGAATGCTTCATTCTTGGTGAGAAAAATATATCATAAGAGAATCTAAAAATAGAATCTTTTCAGCAGTTAAGATTAATGTTGAATGAACACATCAAAAAATAATATCCGATGCCACCAATACACTTCTCTACACAATAGTTAAATACTTCATTAGATTGCCAAGTAATATTACTTCGCGTATCCATAATCAATTGATCAATCTTAGATGTCCAACCCTAAGTAAAATTCACTAGTAGAAAGATATATATTTGTCCAGAATAATGTTAAGGGATGGTAACAATCAACCAAGAAGACTTTCTCCTTCTAATGATATTTTTATTAAGAAGTTCTTTAATTTCATTTTTACAGAATTCAAGTATTTCAGAATTCATCTGAATTGGCCATGCCTTTGTTGGGATATTTTTTTTCATNATTATTTTTCTAATTATCGATCAGTGAGATGAAATATCTAATTTGTGAAATTAGATAATTAAATTATTATTAGATAATAATTTGAATCAACTAAATATGTTATTTGTGAAATAACATATAAGTTAGTTGATATGGATAATCAAATATATTAATTTTGAATTAACTGATATCTAGATATTTATCTGATTAAAATAAATATTTAACTAGTAGTAATTGCAACGTGTCAATCACTGATTGAGTATCAAAGATTGACATGGAATACTATAGTGCCACATGGTACTATAGTAATGGGGGTGCAACACTGCCGTGCCACACGACACTGTAGTGGTGCCGTGCCACATGGCACTACAGTGGTGTCGTGAGTTGATGAATGAGTTCATCGGTTCATAAAAAATATACAGATATTATTCTAATGACCTTAGTTGATGAATGAGTTATTTAGGTCATAAAAAAATGATTTGGGAACACAGTTGGTGTCAGAGTGGTTTTTCTCTGTGATTAATAATAGTTAATCAAAACTCTGAAAGAATAATCATCGTGTTCTTTTAGAGAATCGTCTCACTAAAGTCTTTCTCAGTAAATATCTAAATATCATGTGTTGAGTATATCTAGAGACAGAAACAATGTCCTGTAATATTCAACGTGTCCACAAATGTCCTAGTGCGTTTAAGATTGACTTAGAAGATCTTGGTGTGGATCTTGGAGTCTACTGATCGTTGGAACGATTTCATCGGATGAAAGATCTATCAGTTTTGCAAGGATGCTTGATATAAAATACTAGATGTATATGATTCCTAACATTGTATATTGTAGATTTAATGTATAAATAGATAACGGATCCTGATTGATTGAAAAAGAGTTTTCAATAATTTTTTTTGATTTGGTTATTGTGGCATTGCGCAAGTTTTTTTTTATTAATATATTCGATCTTTATTAAAAGTTTAATTTTTAAATGGCCTCGAGCCACACGCTTCCGCCACGCACGCACCGTGACAACAAATACCTTCCGCTGACTTCGGGTGAGTGTAACAGGCTTCTGTCAGCACTTTTATACTGTGTGCTTGGAAATAGGGCCTTAGTTTTCTTGCTCCCATCACAATGACCAATATTAGTTTCTCCATCCTTTTGTAGCGGGTCTCAGCTTCCACCAAGCTTTTGCTCAAAAAAATTTACGTGCCTTTGTCTAATTTCCCCTTCTCTAATGAGAACGACACTAAAAACTGTCTATGGTATGACTACAAACAGTTGTTCTCTAGGAATTGGTTTTGATAACAACAGCAGAGTTGTCAAATATCCCTTGATTCTGTTGAGAGCCTATTTGCATTCTTTGTCCCATCCATCCGTAAATTATTTCCTTAGCTTTGTGATGAACGACTTGAACTTGTCTGTTGATCTTGAAAGGAATCTGTTTAGCGCTGCTAATCTCCCTGTTTAGCCTTGTATTTCTTTTCAGTTCCGAGGAGACTTCATCTCCATGATGGCTTTCACCTGATTTGGGTTGACCTCAATTCCCCGTTGAGTGACCAAGTGACCTAAGAATTTTTCCTCTGCCACTCTAAAGGTTCATTTTCTGGGCTTAATCTCATGGAGCTTTTCCTCAAGATTGAGAAAATTTCATCGAGGTTCTTAATGTGGTCTTTCTGTTTATAACTCTTCACTAGCATATCGTCCACATAGGCCTCCATGATTTTCCCAATCTGTTGTCAGAAAATTTTGTTCACCAACCTGTCGTAAGTGCCACCTGCATTTTTCAAACAGAAAGACATTATTTTATAATAAAAAGTACCATGTTCAGTTTTGAAAGATGTCTTTTCCTGATTGAGTTAGAACATTTTCATGTGGTTATATCCAAAGAATGCATCCATGAAGCTTATGCCCCGATGTGGCATCTACCATCTGGTGTATTCTTGGCAGCGGGTATTCGTCTTTCGGGCACACTTTATTGAAATCTGTAAAGTCTATGCAAATTGTCCATTTTTCATTTTTTCTCCTTTACCTTGACAACATTTTCAAGCCACTCCCGATAATCTCTCTCTCTCTCTCTCTCTGATGAAGCCCACTTCCAACAGCTTGTCTACTTCTTCTTTTATGGCCATATTCGGCTCTAGTGCAAAAATCCTTTTTCATTGTTTTACCGGCTTGGCAATAGGTTCTGTATTCAGCTTATGAACTATTATATTTTCAGGTATACCTGGCATTTCCTGGGTCGTGGTTGCAAAAATGCCTTTGTTTCACTGTAGAAATTCTACCAATCATTCTTTTTCTACTCGCTCGAGGTGGGCCCCAATGCTGGTTATTTTCTGTGTCTCTTCATCTAAGCAGATGGGTTCAGTTTCTTCCCCTACTTCGTATCACAAACCCACATGCTCGTCCTCCTGTGATTGTTATTGTTCCTCAGTAATCGTTGGCTCCTCCATTTTCTTTTATGTTGTCTTCTTTCTTGCTGATTCTAGTGCAGTTACAGCGAAGATACATGCAACAGCTTAATCACTCTTCATGGTATTGATCCCGTCAGGACTTTCATCTTATGCAGCCAGGTTCTCCCCAAGATCACATTATAGGGGACGACGTATCCAGCACCACAAACTCTATGAGGTAATTGAATGGCTCAGCACTAGCCTGAAGGATAATTATCCCTTCTAAGTAGTTAACAGTCTCGTTGAAGCCTATTAGCAGTTATGAGCGGCCTTGCAGTTGTCGATCTCTCATAGACATCTTTTCGAGTGTTGAACGATGGAGAATATTGATGGCACTCCCGTCGTCAATCAATACCCTTCTCAACAGTCAGTTCCTGACCTGTTGAACCATGGATAATAACTCCCCTACAATGCCATCCTCATAGTATGTTGACGGCAAAACTTTCATCTTATGCAACCAAGTTCTCCCCAGGATGGCATTATAGGGGGACGATCCAACACCACAAAATTGTGAGGTAATTGAATGGCTCGGCACTAACCGAAAGGATAATTATTCCTTCTGAGTAGCTAATGGTCCCGTTGAAGCCTAGCGGTTATGAGCGGCCTTGCAGCTGTCGATCTCCCATATACATCTTTTTGAGTGTTGAATGATGGAGAATAATGACGGTACTACCATCGTCAATCAATACCCTTCTCAGTAAGTAATTCCCGACCTGTATCGAGATGACTAGGGCGTCGTTGTGGTGCCCATGATGCTCTAGATCCAAGTCGTCAAATGTAAGCGGGAGATTCTCATTGTCGTTTGAGGAACTTCCCCGTTCCCAGTTCTCTTCCAGCTTTGGTTTCTTACAATACACTGTCATTTCTTTCTTGGTAGTTCCCTCCTATTCAGTCAATGTGATAATTGTGTCAACTATCCAGAGTGGTTGTTTTCCGTTATCACACTTCTCTCCGTCACATACTTCCTTTTCACTTTCTCATTTTGTCTCATATCTCTTCAAAAACTGATTGAGGTATCCCTCTTTTACCAGCTTCCCGACATAGTCCTTCAGCTGATAACAATCCTTCATGTCATTCGCATTGCTATTGTGGTATGAACAACACTTATCTTTATCCTTGTAATACAGTTCCTTTATGAGTCGGGCACACCTCTTCAACCAAGGCTTGTCTTTTATCATGTCAAGAACTTTGTTTATTGATACTATCAATGTCGTAGAGACTTTATCTCTGAGATGGATGTCATCAGCATATCTTCCCGACTACCAGTCCTATCCCATTCACTGTTGCCTCGTTCTGTCCTTCTCTGTTCTCTAGCTCCTTTTTCTATCGGTTCTAGGATTTCGTTCTTCATTTTTGGCTCTTCACTCATCCGTTCTGTCCGCTTCAATAGACTTTTCTTGTCCTCTTACAGCGTGATGTAAGTTTGTGCTTGCTGAAAGGTTTCAGCCATGGTAAAGGTTTGAACTTCGATAGATCCTCAAAGAGGGGGGAGTCTGGGTTCAGCCCCCGTATAAAAGCCAGTCTGGCAACTTGGTCATCACAGTTTTCCACCTTTTTCATCTCCTCCTTGAACCTGTGGGTGTACTCACATATGGTTTCTCCTTTTTAGCGAAGGAGAATCTTCCATCACCGCACGATATGTAGAGTATTGCTCCAAAAAGACACTAGACATGATAGTAAAGTTAGTAACCAAATGAGCGGGAAGGGAATGATACCATTTAAGAGCAGTTCCATCTAGGTTAGTAGTGAATATTCGGCACATCAACGCATCTTCATATTGATATAATTACATAATTTTCTTAAAGCATCTAAGATGGTCTACTGAATCAGACTTCACTTCATAGTACTTGAATTTAGGCGCCACAAACTTTGGCCGCTAGGATCTCCGGACTCAACGGGGTTCTGGTGAGCGACTCAAGATCTGCCTTTCCTTACTCCCCAGATTTCTTAGCTCCATCCTCTTTCTTTCGAGCATTTCTTCCATTGCCGCTTCCATGAAGACTTTTGGCAGACGAGCTTCTCCTGCTACCTCTATCTCATGGATTTCCATGTCTTCATTCTGCATGTTCCTGCTATTTTCATTGTCCTCGCATCTAGTTTCATGTCCTCATCCTTCTGAGCAATTTTCTCATTCCTCATGATTGGTATGTTGGCTAAATTCCGCACATGTCTGTGCGAAGTCCCGTTGCAGCGCATTGATATATTCTTGCATAGTTTGTCATGCGTTGTGCAACATTTTAGCATTCCTTTTCTCCATCTCCTATATTTTGTTCAGGATAGCCTGAAGCATCTCGACCGGGGGAGCGGGTTGGTTGACATGATCGTCCCCATTCCCAGTTCCGTTACCTTCGTTAAGGGCAATTTTTGATCTGGTTCTAGGCATTATTTGGTTTTTTGGAAGCGTTTTTCTATGATGATTTTTACTCACTCTTAATGAAAGCACCATAAATGATTTTTTCCTCACACTCTTGAAAACAATAGAAAAATATGAGAGAATAGAGTAATAACACTCGAAGAAAAAAGATTCTGAACTGATTTTTTCTTGAATTAATTTAGCTTACAATTAGCCTACATTTATAGACTATTCTCAAGAGCTAGTCTTATATTAGAAAACAGAAATATCCTCTTATAAATGAAATATTCACCGCATTCTAGGAAAATATAATCACAATAGGGAGATTACAATCAGATTTGGAAAATTTACAACCATAATTAGGAGATTCCAAGAATATTCTCCAAGATTTATTGAATTCGACTTTAACTACTGAGCATAGCTTCGTCGTAGGATCGTCTCCTTTATTTTTTAATTCGGCTTTTCCCATTCTGCCATGTAGGTGATCCTTGAAATCTTTCCCGATTGGCTCCTTTTTGTACACGTGTCTTTAATGGAAAATTTTCCCTATTCACCTGCAGTAATAACTCTATGATAATTTGTTTCAAGAAGAAATTGTTACCTTTGGTTGTTCAATTGAATTGGTATTTATATAGGGTGTAATAGTAGGTGGCGACACTTGACTAAAATACATGAAAGACAAGTGTTGACTATTTGATGATTGATGTCGATCTGTCGATCTTAAGATATTTGTCTTACGTGTCATGTTGCATGCAATAAATGACCGATGTATTTATTGAAAGTGTCACACTGTTAAAACATCATCATTAGGCTTAAAAATGCATTAAATTAAATCAGCTTTATTAGTGTAAAAACATTAAATGATGCCTGCATTTTGGCTCTTAAGCGAGGATCTGAGCTCTCCATTTTGTCTTTAGCCTACCCTATCGTTCAGCACCGAGCTAACTCATATTTGACTTAGCTAACCTGATTTATACTCTCTATGCTTTGACTTGTATAGAATGTTATCTTGTTTATCTTGACACGTGGTAGTTTATTGGCCATCGAAGAATTTCTCCCTAACGGTTACCCCCAAGTCGTGCTTTTAAGTAAATGATTTGATATGCTTAGTTAAATTTCTTTTAGCTTGTGAACATATTTAGAAGTATGACTTGGCATTTGTTTTTGCATTTCCATGTGTCTATACTATTCTTATCCTATTCTTAGAAGTAATGATAAGCGTTGTTTCAACTTTACACGTGACCAATATTGATTGGTGTTCAGGTCAGTTTCGATAGGACTGACATTTTGTATTTTCCTGCTAAATCATCATAGATTATTTTGAATCTATTTTCTTCGTCGTTTGAATGACTTTATTTGTAAGCATACCTATTTGAATTCTTATAATTGATTTGATTCTAAACGGTTGAATTTCTTTTCAGAAATAAAGAGGATAAAAGATTATTTTCTTCATCTTTCTCACTACGCTTTCGATTTTTCTGAAAATCTTAACTTCCCTTTGTTTTGATCAGAGATCTTCCAATCGCTTTCTCCAGATCTCTCCGTCTTCAATATCTATTGTGTTGAGGTCGCGAGTAACCTTAAGCTACGTAGGTCATAGTTCTTGTTTATCTATTTCTATAATTTGAAATAGTTTCGTTATAATTGAGAAAGGCTTCTCCCGCGAGTGATAGTAAGAATAATTCTTGTAATGATGGAGAGTTTGGTGGAATATCTAGTTCTTCTAATAGATTTGTAGAAAATGACTCTATCTCCTTCGGTTAGGCATTTAAAACCCGAGGAACGAGTTAGCCTATTTCTGTTAGAAATATTATAGAATATGGCATAGGGGCTAATGATAAGGCAGATAAGATTCCTTTTGTGTTAGAGTCAGACCATTTAGAGGAAGTTCATGCTGTACACCACATTCCCAACTATATACATTTCAGGCTTCCCAATACAAGTGAATTTCATAGTTGTCCTATAAAGGGTAAGGTAAACTATAAATGAAGTTGCTTTGGAATGTGATCTTAGACTACCTTTTCATTCTTGTCTGTCGGAGTTTTTAGCCATAGTTCGCATTGCTCCAGCTTAATTGTCTCAAAATAGTTAGAGATATTTAATTGGAGCTTTGATTTCTTAGGATAAGTTTGGACCTGATCCCATATACTAAAGCTAATGGTTGCTTTTACACTTGGAGAAGTGAAAGGGCTTGAAATGAATTTATTCAGGAAAGGTTAGACATAATTTTGATTAATGAAGCCTTCTTAGACAAAATTCCATAAAATTGAGGTTTTGTTCCTCCAAATACTGGACCGGACCACAATATATTGGTTATTTGTCTCTCTAAAGATATTCCAAGAAGAAAAAAATGTTTCAAATTTGAATCTAAGTGGCTAGAAGAGTAAGGCTGAGGAAGTTGTGAAACGGTTGAAGTGTTGTTGGTTCTGGTCTAGGTATGCAGAACTTGATTCAAAACCTGAAAAACTGCAAAAAGGAAACGAAATGGTGGAGTAGACATTTTAGAGGTGATCCAAAGCAGAAAATAGAATGTCTGAAAGTGAAGTTGCAATCTTTTTTTGATGATAATGAGGAAGAAAGGATCTTGAGGAATGATATCAAGCAAAGAATTGGAGAATTATGGTATAAGGAGGAATTTTAATTGGGTCAGAGAGCAAAGTGCATTGGCTCAAGGCTGGTGATAAAAATACAAAAAAAACATAAATCAGGGCTTCACAGAAGGATGATCAATAATATTTCTAGACTAAGGGATAAGAATGGGAACTGACAGTAAGGAAAGGATAGGATGTATTATACTAGGAGAGTTCTCCATTTGCTTTGCTGCGGAAAGTGTAGCTGATGTTGAGTGGTACCAACAGCATATTAATCTAGTTATAACTGAGGAAACAAATTTAATGTTGAGCTCCCTGTGACTATGAAGTAAAGAAAGTAGTGTTTAAGATGGGACCTGAGAAAGCACGTGGACTTGATGGAATCTCTAGTATCTTCTATCAGAAACACTGGAAGCTCATAGGAGGATATGTGTTTAAAGCAACTGATCATGATTTATTTGGTAATTGTTTTAGGGAGCAGGTTTTTTTTGTTTTTTTTTGGGTTCACTAAATACGTACTGGAGTTCACCAAATACGTAGTGAGGTTCACCAATTACATAGTGGGGTTCATTAAATACGTACAAAAGAATAATTCTTGGAGGGGTTCACCAATTACATACTGGGATTCACCAATTACATAGTGGAGTTCACCAATTACATAGTGGGGGTCACCAAATACGTACAAAATAATAATTCTTAGAGGGGTTCACCAATTACGTACTAGGATACACCAATTACATAGTGAGATTCACCAATTACGTACCGGGGTTCACCAAATACGTACAAAAGAATAATTCTTTGAGGGGTTCACCAATTACGTAGTGAGGTTCACCAAATACATACAAAAGAATAATTATTGGAGGGGTTCACCAAATACGTAGTGGGGTTCACCAAATACGTACAAAAGAATAATTCTTGGAGGGGTTCAACAATTATGTACTGGGGTTCACCAATTACGTAGTGGAGTTCACCAATTACGTAGTGGGGTTCACCAAATACATACAAAAGAATAATTCTTGGAGGGATTTATCAATTACGTACCGAGGTTCACCAATTACATACAAAATAATAATTCTTGGGAAGGGTTCACCAAATACGTATAACCTAATTGCCATACCTAATAGGTGAATCACCTATTTTATCCCCTAAACACCATTCTGTATGTGCTAATCGCATCGTCAAAGCCAAACACTAATTTTATGCCTCCAATCACTCGTTTCAGTCCCCAAATGCCATGTACAAATATGCAATCACCAGTCTCTCTCCCAATTGCCACTTTTTTGCTCCTAAGCATCATTTATATGGCTCTAATCATCATTCTTCACAATTTTCCTTAAAATTGATATTTTTGTAATTATTTACTGTACACCGAAAAATCATTGACAAAAATAGAAAAAATTCGTTCTTTCCATGCAAACATTCATGGTACTCACTTATTACATGAAATTAGATTGGATTAATTAATGATTCTCGATACAATTGAACGCTTATTCATAAACTCGTTAAAAGTTGTCATTGATAATGTTATTGTACTTTTGTGACAAGTATTGTTGTGAATTTTCTATAGTGCAAGTGTACACTATCATCATCACGTAATAAATTTATATAAAAATAGAGTATCATCCGCATGATTGATTGATATTAGTAATTAAAATTAAATAAATCTTAATTCTACTTGAGAATGACAAAAAGTTGAGATTTTTAATTAAACTAAAATTCTAATTAAATTAAAATTTAAAAATTTGACAAAAATAAAATTTGAATAGTTAGAAGTTCTAGGATCTTTGATTTCATCAAACCAAACATACTCTAAATTTTAATTCTCAATAACTTAACATTTATTCAGAACATTGATAGCGAATTTCTCTAATATAATTATGAATCTTTCTCAATCATCGATAATAATGAATCAAAAATACGAATCATACATCTTTGTCAAGATTCAATATAATGAAATTAAGCGCCAGAAATTATAGTTGCTACATTAGATTCATAATTATCTGTAACTTATGAAATTCTAATGGTGTTATAAACAAAGAGCATATTCAATCATCACTTCTCAGTCTCAGAATTAAATCCAAAATCATGCAATAGTTGGTCAAATAATCACAAGCACTAAGAACGGATTGTAACACTCAATAATACTAAATAAACATCGATTGAATTGAAAATCAAAATTTTTGAACAATCATGATTTGGCTACGTCGTAACCCTAGATAAAAAAAATTAGAACATACTAGAATAAGAAGATAACCTAATAATATTCATGAACATAGAGGAAAATAGAAGAAAAAAACTAGATTTGAGGATGAATTGAAGTTGAGATTTGTCTCCCGCTTGGATTCATCTTTGCTTCCTCTCCAAAAAGCTTTCTCCTCTGCCTCCCACATCCAAAAAGTTTTTAAGAATCTTAAAATATTATATTTATGCACTAGGGTTCGTCAAAGATTAGATTGGAGTAAAAAAATCACAAAACAAATCTAAAATCGTGCCAGGGTCGTGATGCTGGGATGTCAATACTGCGACGCTCGCCCTCCTGCCCAGTTTTGTTCTTTTTTTTCCAAATTTTTAACTTCCAAATCTTTCCAAATCAATCCAAATGCAATTGAAGATCAAACCTACAAGATAGAAACAAAAATAAATATAAATAAAATAATAAAACTGAAAGAACAATTAAAATTAAAGTTAAGATTATCTAAAATATGAGTGTGAAACACACTCATCAAATACCCCTCAAACTTAACTTTTTTCTAATCCTCAAGCCAAACAAAATAAAACAAAACAATCAAATAAGGAAAACAATAAACACTAATTCTGAAAAGCTAAAGAAAGAGTGACGTAGTATTTTTTACTAACTAAACTTGCCTCAGAAATTCTAAAATAACGATAACCCAAGAAAAATTTCTGAATTATGATCATGTAAAGTCTTAACACAATTACCAACTTACATTACAACTTGAAAAGTCCCGAGAGTGTGTGTGTGTCACTTTAAGTCGTCCAATCTCTTAAACCCAGATGAGTTTATGAAATCAAGTATTGTAAAAGTGGATCTAATAATTTATAAATAGATTAGAACTCCATAACCAATTTTTCATGCCACTCACCACTAATGTAGGCAAACCACATCACTTATGAGCATTAGGACTTTCATAGGCTTATAATGTATGGCTATGGTTTAGGGTAGGACAAAAGATATTATTCTGGCTCAATCTTTACCCATAATCACACTTGTATTATAGGAATCAACGAGCTTAACTCAACTTATCTTATAACACCCCCAAATTTATCATTCCACATCTTGAATAATCAATCATGCTCAACCATTTTTTTTCTTTCTAACTTTGATTTCCTTAAGCATCTCTTTTCCTGAACGAGCTTTCCGCTAATAGCTCCCAAACCAGTTGGTCTTAGGGTATTAGGTTTTAAGACATCCCTTTAAGCTTAGTCACTCAAGTCCAATAGGCTACAAAATCAAATTTATTCACCATTTTTTTATATCGAAACTCCTCCCATTCACCCATATTGTCATAGCTCAAAGTATTTTCCTAGAACATTCAAATACTATGAGTAAAAAGGGGTACTAGAAAATTTTTTTTATAAGATTGTGAAATTGCCATGTTCGATAAAAAATGGCTATTTAGGCTCAATAGAGATGACTAGAAAAACAATTATGCACAGGTTGTCTTTAAAAGCTCAAACGGTCCAAAAATGGCCTAATCATGTCCTAAGTGAAGTGTAGCCTAGAATTTCGCCTTGAGCAACAATCAAACTGGTTCTGGAGTTCATATGAGATCATAATGATTCCTTAAGGCACATAAACTTTCTCAAAGCAAAAAGATAATCAAACGCTCAAGGCTAGGTGCTCAATATGTCAGGATTCTCCAGTGAAATGAAAATCAATACTTGGTTCAAACACACACCGATACACAAATTCAACATTTTTGTCCAAAGCTATCAATAATTCAAAACCAATCTCATCATAGGTGTTAGTGATGTCTACTACAGAACGCAAATATTTTTTTAATTAAAGCCACTACCCCCAAACTAAATTCTTTCATTGTCCTCAATGAAAAGAAAATATGTAAAAGGAGTAACTAGGGAGGACTTTCCTGAATAATGATGAACTACCATCCTCGTCATTCTCTGCACTGTTCATGTTATCTCCGACTGAGAGAAAAGTGGTGCATGAGCCAAATTCATCCATAATTTTATTTAAAGAAAAAAATAAAATAAGCAAAAGAAAATAATTAAAAAAAGTAAAAAAAAATGAAATAACAAAAATAAAATCGGGTTGCCTCCCGTTAGTGCTTGTTTTAATGTCTTCAGCTAGGCATAATGATCATCCAGACTTTACTTGTTATCCACTGAATTTAGAATCCCCTTTGATTCAGAAATTGACAAGTCTAAGACCATTTGTTGCTCTCTCAAACCCTCAACATCTTATCTTCTTGTTCACCATTTAACGAAGCAGAGATAATGATAGACAAAGTGGATGCTTCTCCCATAAAGTTGTACCGAACGTGAAGGTCTAACACCGATGGTTTTTCAATAAATGGTAGCTGTCTACGTTTACCTTCTCAAAATTCTGCACTAATAACCCGCAAACAACTATTCATATCATTTGGGTGTTTGATTGCTTTGAAGACAATAAAAATTACCTGATCATCTTGCACTCTCAGAATAATTTCCGCTTTTTCACATCATTAAGAGTTCTTCCCGTAGCTAAAAATGGTCTACCAAGAATAATTGGAATTTCTTGATTTTTCTCCATGTCAATAACAATAAAATCAACTGGGAAGATAAATTTATCCACTTTTATCAAATCATCCTCAATAATCCCCAATGGATATCTGATAGATTGATTAACTAACTATAAAGATACCATCATGAGCTTAGCTTCTCCAAGACCTAGCTTCTTGTAAACCGAATACGGCATTAAATTGATACCAGCCCTAAGATCACATAAAACCTTTTCAAAATATGATTTCCCAATGGTGCAAGGAATAGTAAGTGTAACTATCTCATATTCCTCTAGCTTTGTCTTGTTTGAGAGAATATCCTTCATGAATTTGACATAGCTCGATATTTTTCAAAAGCATAAGCAAAAAGGATGTTTATACGTAGTTTTCTAAACACATCAATGAACTTAGAAAATTGCTTGTTCAACTTCTGCTTTTGGAATAGCTGAGGGTATGGAATATGTGGAACATATGATGGAGGGTTATCAGGAAAGAGCATTGACTTAGGCTTTCCTTTCTTCTTTTCTGAGCTTTTGGCAAGATCATCACCCACTGTCTCAGCTTCTGCTACAATTAGTTGAGAATTTTCAACAGTGGCTTTCTGAGCTTCTGCTAACTCATTGCCACTGTTAAAAGTAATGGTGTTTACTTATTCTTTTGGATTCCTCTCAGTGTTGCTTGATAGAAAACCTTGTGGTCTCTATGTTAGTATTTCTAACAGTTGACCCATTTGAAGCTCCAAATTCAGGATAGATGCATCTTGACTCTGAATACTAGTTTCTTGCCTATGAATACTTGTTTCTTGCATTTGTTCTTGCCATAAATTGAGTAGTATTAACTGTGAGCTGGGTAATAGAATCTTTTAGAGAAATTTTAGGTTGCTGAGACTGAAACTAAAGTTGAGTAGCAACTGGTGGATTCATCATATTCTGATTATTCTTCCAAAAGAAATTAGGGTGGTTTCGCCACCCTTGGTTGTAAGTGTTGGAAAATGGGTTATTCTTCCTGCTGTAATTCTCAACAAAATGAACATGTTCTGACTGAGAAGGAGCAAAAGGATTATCGGCTTGACATTTAGTACTAAGATGAGGTCCATTTGCACATATTACAAACTTCCCGTGAAGCATGAACTGCACTAGCATTGGCAGTGAAAGAGCTAAGTTGCTTTGAAAGTGTAGCTACTTGAGTTGTGAGGGCAGTAAGTGCATCTACTTCATGAACTCCATGAGTCTTTCTTGGTACATTACGCCCAATTGGCCATTGATAAACATTAGCAGCCATTTTTTCTAGCAAGGCAAATGCATCGTCATGTGTTTTACCCATCAAAGCACCTCATGCTGCTGCATCCACCAGCGTCCTTGTTGAAATCCCCAAACCATTGTAAGAAGTTTGAACTTGCAGCCATCCAAGTAGCCATAATGTGGGCATCCTCTCAACATCTCTTTAACCCTCTCACATGCTTCATAAAGAGACTCCATATCATGTTGGAAAATGTGGTGATCTCATTCCTCATTTTGGCTGTTTTAGCTGGTGGAAATAACTTTTCTAAAAATTTCTCAGAGAGACCATTCTAAGTTGTGATTGATCCAGCTGGTAGAGAGTTCAACCAGCTCTTAGCCTTATCCCAAAGTGAGAATGAGAATAATATCAGCTTGATTACATCAGATGAAGGCATTATTATGCTTGAATGTCTCACAAATTTCAAGGAAAGTGGCTATGTGAACATTTGGATCATCATTAGGCAGGAAACTAAACTGATTTTCTTGCACCATGTGAATGATAGCCAGCTTAATCTCGAAGTTGTTGGCATTAATAACAGGGCGTTGAATGACTGATGCAGCCTCAATGACAACTGGAATCGCATAATCTTGAATTGCACGATTATTTTGGTTGTTCACGATTTCAATATTTTCTCGAACATCTTCCATGGTTTCTTGAGGTAGATTAGAATCTTCTCTCCTTACTTTTCTATTACATCGACAAGTTCGCTCAATTTTCAAGTTAATGGGAGTCAAAATCTCGCTTCCAAATTTTCTCATACACCTCAGAGAATGCTTGAATATTAAAAAAAATAAACAACCGTAAATAAAAAAAATAAGACACAAAGTAAAATTCAAGATATGTAACTCCAATATTAATAAACACAATCAAACCCCGTCAACAACGCCAAAAACTTGTTGCGAATTTTCTATAGTGCAAGTGTACACTATCGTCGTCAAGTAATAAATTTCTATAAGAATAGAATATCGTCCACATGATTGATTGATAGTAATAATTGAAATTAACTAAAACTTAACTCTATTTGAGAATGACGAAAAGTTAGAATTTTTAGTTAAACTAAAATTCTAATTAAACTAAAACAATAAATGTTTTACAAAGATAAAATTTAAATAGTTAAAAGCTCTAGGGTTTTCGATTTCACATAACCAAACATGCTCTAAATTCTAATTCTTAATCAATTAACGTTTATTCAGAACATTGATAGTGAATTTCTCTAATATAATTATCAATCTTTCTCAAGTATCGATAATAATGAGTAAAAAATATGAATCATACATCTCTGTCAAGATTCAATATAATGAAACTCATTAAGCATAAGAAATTATAGTTGCTACACTAGATTCATAATTATCTCTAACTTATGAAATTCTAATGGTGTTATAAACAAAGAGCAGATTCAATCATCACTTCTCAGTCTCATAATTCAAACTCATGCAATAGTTGGCCAGACAATTACAAGCATTAAGAATAGATTATAACATTCAATAATACTGAATAAACATTGATTGAGTTGAAAAGCAAAATTCATGAACAATCATAGTTTGGCTACGTTCTAATCCTAGATAAAAAAATGAGAACATAGTGGAATAAGAAGATTTCATAATAATATTCATGAACATAGAGGAAAATAGAAGAAAAAACTAGATTTGAGGATGAATTAAAGTTAAGATCCGTCTCCTAGTTGGATTCGTCTTTGTTTCCTCTCCAAAAAGCTTTCTCAACTGCCTCCCACGTCCAAAAAGTCCTCCAAGAATCTTAAAATATTATATTTATACACTAAAGTTCGTCGATGATTAGATTGGAGTGAAAAAAATAACAAATCAAATCTAAAATCGCGCCAGCGTCACGACGCTAACCAATCTATCATGCGCCAGTGTCACGACGCTGAGAAGTTAGAGCCGCGACGCTGGCGTTCTGTACTGCTAGTGTGGCGACGCTGGGAAGCCAGCGCCACTACGTTGGGCCTCCTGCTCAAAGAATAATTAAAATTAAAGTTAAGATTATCTAAAATATGAGTGTGAAACACACTCATCAAGTATCGAGCGAGATGAGTTTTCACCATATATAATTATAGGTTTTGAAGTTATGATGATTGGTAAATCCTATTTATCGGTTTGACGAACACGTATAACCCTCAAGGTCAGAATATATCTATAAATCGAACATATGCATAAAAGTTTGAAATTGAATATTGAAATTTGAACTTTTAACATTTTATTTTATAAATTATAACACCATAAAATTTTGAAAACAACTTATTTAAGTTTTAATTTATAAGCATATAAAAACTCTAAAAATTAAAAGAGATAGGAATTACGAGAAAGCTCAAAATTAAGATCGAAACAACTTATGGGCCTTCGAAAGTACTTAAAATAGTATTTTTGGACCCAAAACTTAACTAGACGACTGGATTTACCAGATGTAATTGAATGTCAAACAATATCAAATTAATTCAAATGCAATTGAATATAAAAGCTACAAGATAGAAATAAAAACAAACATAAATTAAACAATAAAGCTCAAAAAATAATTAAAATTAAAGTTAAGATTATCTAAAATATGAGTGTGAAACATACTCATCATGTATAGAACGAGTCGAGTTTTCAGCATATATAATTATAAGTTGTGAAGTTATGATGGTCAGTAAATCCTATTTATCGGCTTGACGAACTGTATAACCCTCAAGGTCAAAATCTATCTATAAATCGAATATATCTACTAAAAGTTTGAAATTGAATATTGAAATTTTAACTTTTTATTTATAAATTATAACACCTTAAAATTTTGAAAACAACTCATTTACGTTTTAATTTATAAGCATATAAAAAACCTAAAAATTAAAAGAGATAAGAATTACGAAAAAGCTTAAATTAAGACCGAAACAGCTTCTGGGCCTTCGAAAATACTTAAAAAAATATTTTTTGGACCCAAAATTAGGCTAGATGACTGGTATTACCCGTCGCAATTGAATATCAAATAATATCAAATCAATCCAAATGCAATTGAATATCAAACCTACAAGATGAAAACAAAAATTAACATAAATCAAAAAATAAAACTCAAAGAACAATTAAAATTAAAGTTAAGATTATCTAAAATATGAGTGTGAAATACACGTATCAAGTATCGAGCGAGACATATTTTCAGCATATATAATTATAGGTTGTGAAGTTATGATGGTCGGTAAATCCTATTTATCGGTTTGACGAATACGTATAACTCTCAAAGTCAGAATCTATCTATAAATCGAACATATCCACTAAAAGTTTGAAATTGAATATTAAAATTTGAAATTTTAACCTTTTATGTTATAAATTATAACGCCACAAAATTTTGAAAACAACCTATTTACGTTTTAATTTACAAGCATAAAAAAATCCTAAAAATTAAAACAGATAGGAATTACGAAAAAACTTAAAATTAAGACCGAAGCAGATTCTAGGCCTTCGAAAGTACTTAAAACCGTGTTTTTGGACCCAAAACTGAGCTAGACAACTGGGTTTACCCGGCGCAATTGAATATCAAACAATATCAAATCAATTCAAATGCAATTGAATATCAAACCTACAAGATAGAAACAAAAATAAACAAAAATCAAATAATAAAACTCAAAGAACAACTAAAACTAAAGTTAAGATTATCTAAAATATGAGTGTGAAACACACTCATCAAGTATCGAGCGAGATGAGTTTTCACCATATATAATTATAGGTTGTGAAGTTATGATGATTGGTAAATCCTATTTATCGGTTTGACGAACACGTATAACCCTCAAGGTCAGAATATATCTATAAATCGAACATATGCATAAAAGTTTGAAATTGAATATTGAAATTTGAACTTTTAACATTTTATTTTATAAATTATAACACCATAAAATTTTGAAAACAACTTATTTAAGTTTTAATTTATAAGCATATAAAAACTCTAAAAATTAAAAGAGATAGGAATTACGAGAAAGCTCAAAATTAAGATCGAAACAACTTATGGGCCTTTAAAAGACTTAAAACAGTGTTTTTGGGACCCAAAACTGAGCTAGACGACTGGGTTTACCTGTCGCAATTGAATATCAAACGATATCAAATCAATTCGAATGCAATTGATTATCGAACCTACAAGATAGAAACAAAAATAAACATAAATTAAACAATAAAACTCAAAGAACAATTAAAATTAAAGTTAAGATTATATAAAATATGAGTGTGAAACACACTCATCAAATATCGAGCGAGACAGGTTTTCACCATATATAATTATAGGTTGCAATGTTATGATGGTCGGTAAATCCTATTTATCACTTTGACGAACACGTATAACCCTCAAAATCTGAATCTATCTATAAATCAAACATATCCACTAAAAGTTTGAAATTGAAATTTAACATTTGAAATTTTAACCTTTTATTTTATAAATAATAACACCATAAAATTTTGAAAACAACCTATTTACGTTTTAATTTATAAGCATATAAAAAATCTAAAAAAAATTAAAAGAGATAGAAATTACGGAAAAACTTAAAATTAAGACTGAAACAACTTCTGGGCCTTCGAAAGTGCTTAAAACAGTGTTTTTGGACCCAAAACTGAGCTGCGACTGAAAGACTGCCTTTTGTTTTGTGTTAGGGTTTTGAATTTTTTTATTTTTTTGGGTTTTGAGATAAATAATGGAATCTTTCCCTCATTGTAGTTCCAGGTTTGTGCCACGCCAAGAAGGAAGGCTTCGTATTGGTTGTGATATCTCCATCGTTTAGTTACTTTAGTTTCAGGTTTGCTCTAATTCTTTGTTCAATGCTTTTGGTATCCTGTAAATTATAACGGATCACAAAAGATATGCCTAGTCTTTGAAAACATTGAAAATTGAGATCAAATGTGAAATTCATAGTTGAAGGTTGCTTCAATAGATTCCCCGGTGTTTGACACCCCCAAAGCGGTGGTATCAGTTGGTGTTCCCGTTCTAAAAGAAATATTATTCCCCAAGAGACAGTATATCCTAGCTTTTTCTTTACAAAGTGGAAATTTAATGTACGGAAAATGAAATCGGCATAACTTGTTATTAAGGAAGCACGTCTCAAATAAAAGTTTTATCTCTTACTTCATGGTTGTGTAAATTGTTTTGGTCAAAATGAAAATGTTCAAGTCAGAGGGCAAGTGTGTTTTTATTATTATCCATGAGTCAACTTTATGATTATTCCAACTTGTCAAGGTCAACGTTAAAATATCTAAAATTTGGTTCCTATTATGCCATTAAAATTTCACAGTCAGCTATTGTTATAATTAAACTTATTTTTGACAGATTGAAAATGAATTTGGCTCATATGGAGATGACCAAGCTTATTTACATCACTTGGTCACATTGGCAAGAAGCCACCTTGGGGATGATATAATTTTATAAGAGGTTTTACGTCTTCAAACTGAAGTACATGCTTCAATATGAGAGTTATCTATTTAAGGTAATATCACTTCTATCAAATGATTAGTCTTTATGTTTTACCTTAGTCTACTACTTTCTAGCACTTATACCCACATTTACAGCGTTTGGTTACTTTTTTGTGATAAGTAAAAACATTTGATTACTCCATCATGCATGTTTAAACACATTGTAACTGAGAACATATTCATCAAAATATTTGTTTCCATGCCTTCAGTAGATATATCTCCATGATATATAAAACCCAGTCGAGCATATAGATCTCTGAATAAGCTTCGATTTGATATCTCACGGCCTACGTGGTTCCACCCGAGTCAAAAGTTACGTCCTTCAGTAGTTGACCTGCGCGTGCCACGATCCAATATGGAGTATTGGGACCAAACGCCTATGTGTTTGACATTTGAGCCCCGAACGCGATTAGCAGGCCCCAAACACCAGTCATGATAGGTGATTTGCCTACCATGACTGGTGTTTGGGGTCTGCTGGTGGCGTTGGGGTCCTAAACGCCAGACATACAGGTGTGTGGCCCGTGTCACTGGGGCAGGAGCCCAACGCATGTTACCATGCGTTTGGGGCCTCAACGCCACCAGCAGGCCCTAAAAGCCAATCATGGTAGGCGAATCGTCCGCCGTGATTGGCGTTTGGGGCCCAAACGCCAGTCTTGAATGGTGGCTCGTCATGTTGTGATGACGTTTAGGTCCCCATTTTGGTGTTTGACCCTGCTTATTTTGATACACTTATTTATTCTCATGCATTTAGTCATATTTTCACACTTAGGCATACATATTAATTTCACACAATTATGCCTTCATATACTTGTAAATTCAAGATCTCTCTCTCTCTCTCTCTTAAAATTATGCCTTGCATTTATATTTTTCACACACTTAGTCATTTTTACACATTTAGTTATATTCACACACTTGGTCATTTTACACACTTAGTTATATTCACACAGTTGGTCATTTTCACACTTCAAAATTTTCTTACACTTGGTCATTTTCACACAGTTAACCATTTTCGCACACTTAGTCATTTTCAAACACTTAGTCATTTTCACAAACTTTCTTATTTTCACACTTAACCATTTTCACACATTGAACCATTTTCACAGTCTTATCTATACCGGTGATTTTTGGTTCTATACCGGTGGTTTTTTTCTACACTTGGCCGTTATACATATTTAGTAATTTTCATACAAAACCAATATACATATTTAGTAATTTTCATACACTTAATCAATTTAACCATTTTCACACACTTAGTAATTTTCAAACACTTAGTCATTTTCACAAACTTACTTTTGATGCACTTAGCTATTGTCACACTTTGACATTTTCATGTATTTATTTTGATGTACTTAGCCATTTTTTACACACTTAATAAATTTATCAACACATAAAAAATTCAATTAAGATTCTCTTAAAAAAACATCTCATTCATTAGTATCACTACATATGAATATTTTTTTTGTTACAAATCCCTTCTAAACACTCTAGAAACACACTCAAAATTACATCTATACATAACTACACAAAAATTTTCACAGATACATTCTTACTACAGATATAACCTAATTTAAAACCTCCTGTTATTTTTAACATATATTTTCAGCTGCATCATTTTACCCTTAGGATCAAGTTGCGTTGCATTTCTCATCTCTGATGTACTCTTCGTAGAGGCCCTTCCATTTCTTCAAGCTCTCTTCGATCATATATATATATATATATTGTCATCACCATTGCTACAAATTATAATATATTTATAAAGGAATCATTTGGTTTGAAGAGGAAAAATCACAGTTGACTGTAATACAACCAACTTGAATAGCTATCAAGGAGCATATGCCAGCCAAAACAAAGTTCATGCTAAAAAATGTAAGCTTCTAACTTATCATCAAATACAAAAGAAATAAATTTATATATTAAGCATTAATATAGGACTTGAAATTGATGGAGATGACTGGTACTTTTTAATGTTTGCTTTAGCTGCATCGTTTTTGCTCTCAAGATCGTGTTACAATACATTTTCCATCTTTGATCTATAATCTCCTTAAAGATAAATAACAAGAGAAATAATAAGATCCCAAATCATAATCCAAGTAGACCACAATAATGAAAATTTAAGCATGCCGACAGTGACAAATCAAGTGTACAACATATGGATAATAAATATACTAGCAGTGAGAAATCAAGCAAATATTAGATAATGCAAAACCAATATACAAACATCCAAATCCTTTCTATGATCTCTCCTTTTGTAATATGCTGATCAAGCAATTCAGGAACATCGTCTGGAGTTACACAGCCATACCTACAATGAACAAAAATAATTTAATCCTAGTTTAGTTTATAGCATAAATTTCCAAATTGCCGAATAACATCAATCAACAAATATACATATCTTATCAATGACCCATATAGAGAAAACATGAAAATTTATAAAAGTTTCATTAATCAACTAAATGAATACAATTATAAACTAAAACCAAGTCTCAGATTCTCTACATGGTCCTTGAATTTTAATTTTGGCGTGCCCTTAGTCAAAGGATCAACAATAATCAACCAAGTGCTAATATGCTCAATCCGTGAGACAACAAGAAGGAATATTATTAAATATGCATATCTAACCTCATTGCATCATGTTGTAAAAGAGGCAAAGATAAGTTCAAGATTGACAACAGATTAAAGGAAGATAACTTGAAATTGCTCCCCAGTCAATATTAATAATCTGAAAATCAACACAACTTTGTCCAAATACCAATAATAAAACAGAGGAATAACATGAGAAATTTAAATTTTGATATTATGACTTACTGTTCATCTAGAAGAAGATAGTCTTGTTGTCAATAACCAATTTTAATTACTAAAATAAGTACTTCCAAACAAATTCAGAACAACATGTTATCCATATTTTCTTGCCGTCAAATTCCAAAATAAATCGAGAGGTTCAATGGAATCGCATATGAATCTACAACTAAAGCAACCAATAGTAAAAACAATCATTAAAATGGGCCAGAGCAGAGAGAGTGTGAACCTCAATTGACTACATAATCAACAAATTAAATGAACATTTAACAGACAATCTACAAGACCTTACTAGCCTGCTTCTCACATTCGTCTATGCTCCAAACACAAAGTAGTATCTAATTAGGACTTATATCTAATTAGGAACACTAAACTAAACAACTATTCCAAATTATCCAATTCAGAGGTTAAAACAGTTCAGTGGTTACTCTTGCTGGAAAATTATAACCACTCACAACTGATTTTACCTATGAGTCAGCTACTGAGGATACAAGCACATTAAGAAAATTTGAGAAAGCGAGGCCATTTATTCTTTCTAGACGACCTTTAAACTTGGTCTTAACCTGCAAGGATGGAGTAGAGTCAAACGCATAATCTGAAAAATCTTGCAAATATAGCATACTTAAAATACTTGAGCAAATAAAGAAACCAACGAAACACCAGCTCCAAGCCTTAATCGAGCTCTGATATCAGAATAGTGAAAACCCAGTTCCAATGAAACCAGTGAAATTCGAGCTCCACACCAATGAAACTCAAATCCAATGTCAGAACCCTAGAAACCCACCATCATCGACCGAACCTTTAGCCACATAAAACTAGAATTAATTCACCACAACCAATTCTCCAACAACATTGATTTACATAAAACATATAAACTTTAGAGTTTGCCTTTTGAATCACAAATTTTTTGAAGACATAAGACCGTACCAGATTTTCTAATCAACTCCATGTGAACAAAATCCAACTTGTTTTGAAGATCGTGACCAAAATCTCGAGCGTTGTCTAGGTCGAGATGTTAAACTTGAAGGATTAGTGAACTTACTGAACGAAAACCATAAATCATAAGAAAAGCTTGGAGAAGAGAGCTCGATCAAAGTCGCTGAGGGAAGCTTCTATTCACGTGCCCTAATTTTTTGTTATAGGAAGTCAAAGGAGAGAGGAGGAAAGGATAAAGAGTTGAGCTTCGTCTGCGTTTTAGGGGTTTTTTGGTTATGGGAAAGGGGAAAATCAAAGGAGAGAGGAGGAAAGGAGAAAAGGAAAGTGAAAGAAGGATGGGCTACCTGCTCCTCCCGTTGGAAAACAATTCTACTCATATACCCATCTAATGGTTGGGATCATCCTGGCCAGATCTAACGACCATGATTAATAACAGAATCAATGCCGGGAAAAAATTTCCTGGCATTGGAGAGTGATCCATTAAAAAGAAGAAATGAAGTATGAAAGGTATAGTGGTTGTCAAAACTGACCTAACTAAGGCAATCTTCTTAGGAGAACAAATTTTCATTGGAATTTGATTTCTTGATTATGACCTATATTTATATTGTACGATACAAAAATTTTAGGTAAATGGTGAACTTTAGATTTATATTACTTATAAAAGATGATTGAGGCAAGAAGATCTCTTATCTCATTTTTTATTCATTATGGTGGCTGAGTTTATCTCCAAGTGCATTGATAAAGTTGTTCGAAATGTTGATATCGAGGCTTTTAGATTCAAAAGAAGTAACCCTCCCATTTTTCATTTATTCTTTGCTGGTGATAGTTTGTTCATTACAACAACATAGGAAGGCTCTCGTCTGAAATTTAAAGAATGTATCTCTAGATATTGTAATGTCTCAAGATAGAAAGTTAACTTTGATAAAAGCAGCTTATGGCTCAATTGGAATGTTACTCAACCAGCAAAGAATAAATGAAAGGACTCCTATTTAGGTCTTTCAATTGAATAAGGATATTCAAAATCTGTCATTTTTTCTCTCTTCAAGAAAAATAGATAACAAGAATAGATATGTGGAAATCTAATTTGTTGTCTTTGGGTCGTAAGCAGGTCCTATTGAAGTTAGTAGCATAAGTTTTACCTGCGTACAGAGTTGTCCTGATTGAGATTTTGGTTGTACGATCTTACGATCCGATAGGACCCAGGCGATCAAGATCACATTTCATAGTCGTATAATGATAGGATCGCCATAGGATCATGACTTCGGCTGTGGAATTGTATGAGATTGTATCATTATCTGATTTTTTCTGATCCTACTATAATAGGTAGATGGGTCATTTCTTATTCAGCCACATTGAATGTCTATTATATGGATATTGATTCGTTCAATTGTAAAAGCACATGGAATAAGAAAAAAAATAACGAAATGAAATAATGAAAAAGACACATCATTCATGATGAGGAGGTCCACTATCTACAAGGTGTGTACTACGTAGTGTGCACAGCGGGTTGACAAACCTCAGCCCATCCCCACGGCGGGTAGATGGACCTCGCCCCATCCCCACAACGGGTTAAGGTAGCTCAACCCACCCCTACGGAGGATTGAGACACCTCAACCCATCCCCACAGTGGGTTGAGGAACCTCACCCTGTCCCTATGGTGGACGGCCCGTGCTCTGCTGCACATGTCTCGCCATTCACTCTACCGCCAGGGAAACTCGGTGACAGGAAGTCTCCTTCAGAGTTCATTATGCAATGTGAGTCCAACATCTATAATCTGAATGCTCAATATCATTGAGGCATGGCCAGTTGAGAGAATGAAGTATGACCACGTTTATAAATGTGGCATCATTCGAAGTTCGTGATGCACATGTTAGACATGTTCACATCACTATCACGTGATTACCATGAGGGTGCACTAGCGATCGCCACATAGTCTCATCTATATAAAGGACCTTTGGTGCCATTATTGAGACATTCAGTTCTAGCCGATCCCGAGACTAAATCTCGAGAATATTCTCTCTTCGAAATTCTCACCTACCTTAGAGTTTCAATGGCATTTGTCACGTTTCGGCGGCTGCCTAAAGTTGCTTGTCCTTCACCCTCCGACCACCAACTCTCATGTTCCCAGGCTTACTTATCATAGATTAGGTCAGCTTAAATCACCCTTCACCCTAAACCCCTAAAACATTTTGGCGACTCCATTGGGAGTGACCTATCTAAACTCCATTTGTTCTTAAGTATGGCTGGACGTGGAAGAATCATGGGAGCTTCTTCCCATTTGGAAGGAGATAATGTCAACCCAACTATAGAGAACCATGACCTGGAAGAGGATACTTCTTGGGAGAGAACCAACCTCCCCGCCGTTTGCTGCTATAATGACGATGTTAGCGCAGACTAACGCCATCAGAGAGCTCTAGGCCTTTAACGCTGAAGTCCATAACTTGTTGGGTATGTTGATCGCTCTACGTGTAGTTCCCCAGAATCCTCCACCACTACCGCATGTTGTTCATGTTATCCTTCCTCACACGACGAACCATATTGACGCTGATAAATAGATTTCACCTATAAATCTCGGGGGCTCGTCTGGATTAGGAACAGAAAACAGTGATCAGAATGTGGGTCACTCGAGCAATCCTGTAAATGTTATCATTCAGCCAATAGCCTTCCCTATAGCCTTCGCACATCCCATGTCGACACATGACATCCCGATTGATGGTACCGACACTGGCCCTTTTGTTACCAAGGAGACACTATATAGGATGTTGGAGATGGAGCGTATCAAAGCCTCTTTGAGTGAGACGATAGTAGAATTTCGTCCCCCTTACCCATACGAGCTAGCCATGAAACCTTACCCATCCGACTATGTACCCCCAAAGTTATGTAAGTATAACGGGAAGGACGAATGTGCTAGGGAGAAAATTATACATTCCATTGAGGTCTTAGGCCTACACAGATGTGATGAGTCCATAAGGCTGAAGGAGTTTTCAAAATTGCTGATTGAGCTAGCATACACATGGTACATCAATCTGGCACCAGGATCAGTTTTAACATGGTCGCATATGGTTTCTGCCTTCATGATAAAGTTTTTATGTATAAGGAAAAGATGAGCATTCTTGAGTTAGGGCATGGATTTCAAAAGAAAGATGAGGACTTGATGACTTACGTCAGACAGTTCAAAGATTAAGTCTTGGATTACCAGGAAGAGTGGAAGGAGGAAGACTTGGTGAAGATGTGCATCAGCGGAATGATGAATGAGTATAGAGCTATTTAACACACCAACACTTCAGTGTCCAGGCTAAAGGTTGTAGAGTAGAATGAACACGGAGGGCTTGGATGGAAGCCTGCAAGATACACGCCCAAGTAGCCATGGCATAACCTCAAAGACGAGGTGTAAAATGGGACGGAAGCGAAAGGGATGATCCACCATTTGGAGAACCTTGACATCGCCTCTTTCTCACGCCTCCATGTAGCTACTCAACACACCAACACTTCATTGTCCAGGTTAAAGGTTACGGAGTAGAGTGAACACGGGGGGCTTGCATGGAAGCCTACAAGATACACGCCCAAGTAGCCATGGCACAGCTCCAAAGACGAGGTGTAAAATGGGATAGAAGTGAAAGTTAACCATTTTTACCCTGCTCCGTGGATAAGGTGGAAGTACTATTGGATGCCTGGATCAAGGATAAGGTCATGCGGAGACCTTGGGTGGAAAATGTGCCTAGTAGGGAAGAAATAGAATCATCTCGGTATTATCGCTTCCACCGAGACACCCCTCATACGACCAAAGATCGTAAAACTTTGAGAGGGATTTTCCATGACAAGCTCCAAAAAGGGGAGATAATTAACGCGAACATAGAAGTTGCTGCGAACTAACATTTCCCACTGCACGCTACATCACCATCGTGACAGAAAGTGGCTGATATGCTACAAAACCCGAGGAGAGGTATGTTAAGTATAAAGACAATCATGTGTTGTAAGGTCCAAGGATTATGTACTCGAAGTCACAATACGCATGTTCATTTATGAAATGCCTATTCTAAAAATTACGATTATTTATCTATGTGCATGCTTGTACGAATAGGAAGGGCCACATGAGATCACCTCCATGGCTGATAGTGGACACTACCGGTGGGATGACCCTCAAACGCTTCAAGTCGTGTCGACAACGTTCAACTTTAAGTGCATAAAAAACTATCAGGTTTAGCATTGTAACTTTTACTTATACTTTTGTGATGATCAAAATAGCCTGAAAACTATAACGGGTCCATCATCCTGAATACAATTAAGACATTTTAACAAATCTTGTTCCTGAAATGTGTGTAAGACGTTTCAGCAAAGTTAGGTCCTGGAACATATTTAAGACGTTTCAGCAAAGGTTGCTCCTGAAATGCGTTAAAGACATTTTGACAAATGTTGTTCCTGAGATACGTTTAAGACATTTCAGTAAATTTAGTTCCTAGAACGCATTTAAGATGTTTCAGCAAAGATTGCTCCTGAAACGTGTTTAAGGCATTTCAATAATTGTTCCCGAAACTCACTTAAGACATTTCAGCAGAGTTTGTTCCTAAAACGCACTTAAGCTATTTTTAGCAAAGCTTGTTCCTAGAATGCGTTCGAGATGTTTCAGCAGAGTATGTCTCTCGTATGCATTTAAGATGTTTTAGTAAAGTTTGTCCCTGAAATGCAATAAAGACATTTCAACAAAGGTAGTTGGGCGAAACTTAGTCGCTATTGCAAATCCCTTCAAAGCGGAACTTGGCTGCCATAATTGAAATACACAAGTTGTTTTAACTGCTTACTTCGTTCATTACACAAAACATGTTTGTTGTCTTGCAGATTAAATCTAACTTAGAGATTTATTATGAATATGCTCATGTTAAAAGTCGTATGTATGAGTGACGTATGTGCGAAGTATGGATGCATGATAGTGGTTCAAAGTAGGAACGAATGTGCATGTCTGATGAAAATTCAAAGTATAAACTGATGCATGATAAAATCTGAAGTAGGGATGGGTATATAACCCTTTAAGCATGACCATTATGGATAGTCCAATATGAACGCGTCTTCTTAGGAAAGTTTATTATATTTTGTGTATATGTGCACCTTCGTAGATAGTACAATGCAAGTTCTTATGTGTATGCACTTTCACAAATTGAATAGTCTACGAACGACACTCTAGCATGTGCACCTTCTGCCGGGCCATTTCTTGAAAGTCGTGGTACATTTGTTCATGATTCTAATGAATTATCTCTAGAAATGATTATAAACACACCATTGAGCTATATCTATCATATACGAGAATAATGCAGGTAGAAACTTGAGGCTGTACTCGCTAGTGTATATGTTTTTTCAACTAGTCATTCTTTCGTGCCTAGCCAGCTACTTCTTTCCACTCTTACTGGAGGCTAAATGAAAGTAATTGGTACATCATCACATCTAGATATGGACTACAACAACAAAGATGACCATCATAATTGAACATGTGGCTCATCAATTAAGACCACAACGCATGCATGAACTATGTACAAGTTCAACTGCAGATAGTGGACCACCTTATCATGAATGACGTGTCTGAGTGTACATGTGGCACTCAAGGACGGGATTGGATGGCGCCTACGTGGCATGATAAGGTTGAAATAGGATAGAAGCGAATACTTTTGTAAGGGTCGCACCTAGACCTATAAAGGTGATGAGCCCATTTTGAAATCGTATGTCAAGTGTTGAGTCTCGCCTTTGAGTTACGTGACAAAGGCTCGAAGACTCTTCCTTGCCTGGGAACAATCTGGGGGCTGTGGTCTGGTAGGATTAAAACAAGGTTACACTATACCAAGAGATGAGAATGACTCAACGGGTATGGCCTCCTTAGGCACCTTGGATGTGCCTCCTTATGGGGAAGAAGGGTAAAAAAGATGTGAACCGTCTCTTAAGTGTCGGGTTGGTCCTGAGGCGGGTTGAACAGTCTCAACCCGCCCCCACGGCGGGTTGAGGCACCTCACTCCGTCCCTATAGTGGACGACCTATGCTCCGCCGTACATGTCTCGCCATTCAATATGCCGCTGGAGAAACTCGGCTACAGGAAGTCTCCTTTAGAGTCCGTTATGCAATGTGAGTCCAACATATGTAATCCGCCTGCTCGATGTCGCTGAGGCACAACTAGTTGAGAGAATGAAGTATGACCACGTTTATTAATGTGGTGTCATTTTAAGTTCATGATGCACGTGTTAGATGTGTTCACATCGTTATCACGTGATTACCATAAGGGCGCACTAGCGGTCCTCACCTGGTCTTATCTATATAAATGATCCTTGGTACCATTATTGAGACATTCAGTTCTCACCGATCCCGAGACCAAACCTCAAGAATATTCTCTCATCGAAGTTCTCACCTACCTCAGAGTTTCAAAGGCATTTGTCACCTTCCAGCGACTGCCTAAAGTTACTTGTCCTTCACCCTCCGACCACCAACTCTCACGTTCTCAGGCTTACTTATCATAGATTATGTCACTCAAATCACACTTCACCATTCCATTTATTTTCGATGAAGCATTTTTTAAGGTTCCATCCATCTCTCTCTTTGCTCGCATCTTGGGCGTCTCTTCTGTACTATATTCTTATTTATTTGCTCAATTTATCATTGAAAAAATTATTTAAACAAATTAGTTTCAAATTTTGGTTGTTCATATTTCTATTTGTTGTTTGTTTACAAAGATATGAATTAGTCGAATTCAGTGAGTTGAAGAGAAATAACCTAATTCAATATGCTTGAATGCTGAAAATCAGAGCTTTTTCTTTAGTTAAACTTTACTCGGTTCCAATTTTTATTTGCTCGTCTTCAACATTTCTATTATTCCAACGAATTCAAATGTTCAACATTGTTTTCTATTTCACTTATATATCGTCCTTTGCATGGCCCAGGTAGTAAAAGAAAGACCTGAATATGTTCGGAGAAAGAAAATCGCCATCACTGGTTGATCTTTGTGTTAATACAGCGATTGATAATCTAAGGAACCTTGGGATAAATTGTATCTTTAAGTTACAGAAATAAAAGATTTGTATCTTTTATGATAAATTGGTTGGTAATGAAATAATTGGTTCATGGTCAGTGTATGAATGCTGAAATGCGTTCGGTAACTGACAAGTTGTGGAAGAAATTCTATGAAAAACAGTTCGTTGTTTAGAGCACCAATCTTGTAGTTGAGAGGATGAAGCAGAAGGGAGAAAGCCCCCGCTGATCCAACTGTTGACCCTAATATGCAGCTGTCGGTGGTGATAGAGCAGTTAATTTACTTGTGGTATAAGTTTCTTTTGTTTTTTCTTTTGATCAAAGTTTGATGGTTAGCTATTTCTCTTAATTGACTTAAAGAGTATTCAGTGCTCTAGACTGTAAATTTTCTCTCATGCATGGTTTGTTGATATTAGCTTTTCGGCAGCCAATTTATAGTTGATTTTCAAGGGAAAGGCATGGTATGAACCTGACTGGTGGAAGTTTGGGGATGAAAAATCGTAAGTGTCAAGTTTGTAAATAACAAAATTGTTTCCCTTCTATTCTCATTTTTGGCAAATTTGATCGGTATGTTACTGCATATTTTTTAGTATCAGATATGTCCACAGCGGGACCCTTGAACGCATATTCTTAGCATCTTGTGTCTACTCTTCAGATTCCTTTTTCAGTTGACTGCTGAATTACAGCAAATTCCTGTTACTGGTTACTCACATATGATAATGTTAAGTTAGATAGCTGGTGGCTTACAATGTTAGTTCTACCTATGACTGCAGGAGTATAGTGATAACTGAGATGTTAAAAAGTGCATTAGCACTAGCTAGAGAAATTCAAAGTAATAAATCATACTAAGCAGCTATAGAAATTTATAGTAATAAAATGATATTAGGCATGTTGCTGGTGTTCTACTTTTTTATAGGGGTGTTCATGATTTTACTTGAATCGAGAGAGAGAAACGAAAGAGGATCAAATGAGGATTAGACGGTGCTCTAAAGAGAAATCGAGTTGTAGAAAAGAAATTGAGGGTCTAGGTTTTAGAGATCATCTGGAGGGTTGCAATGTTGCCCTTATAGCAAAACAGACTTGGTGCATCCTTACGAATCCTTCATATCTTTGTTCTAGATTATTGAAGAGTTTTTATTCCCTAAATGATGACTTTTTTAATGTTGTACCCTTGGAAGAGTCTATGGTTTGGCAAGGAAATTCTTAAGAAGAAAATTGGTTGAGCCGTTGGAAATGGTGAATTTATCCAAGTGTGGGAGGACAATTTGGCTAACAAATGGGAGAAATCTGGACATGTTCACAGATGATAGTGTCAAGGTAGTAGCTGACTTAATAAGTCATTCTGGTTTTTTCTGGAATACTAATAGGATCAACAATTTGTTCGCCATTTGGATTGCTAGCTAGATTTTTGCGATTCCCTATCAAATCCTAGTTGTGTAGATATGATTGTTTGGGCATGGAGTAAGGATGGTTTAGTTTCTGTTAAGTCAGGCTACCATGTTATCCATGAAGAGAAGTTAGGGGAAGAAGCATTGGTCCCTCATCTATAGTACATCTTTCTAATTCTTTTTGAAACATTCCACGAAAAAATAAAATTCGACAAAAGATTAAAATTTTCCTTTGGAAGGCTATTCAGAATTATCTTCCTGTTATGTAGGTTCTTAAAGATTTTGCAGGATGAGGCTTGTCTCGTCTGTTTTACTTCACATAATGTGTTTTTCATACTTCGGTGGGGTATAAATGGAGCAGTCTAGGATGGTGTATCTCTTCTTTACATCTAAGAGTTCGGCCTTCATACCAAGATTTTGGTCATTGGGCACAAGAGAGGATATTACTGACTTATTGCAGCATCCAAATGGAGGTATGGAGAAGGTTTCTGTTTTCTGCTATCTCTGTTGGATAGTCTGGAAATCTAGAAATTAAATGTTGTTTGAGAGGAAAATGGTAGATCATGTTGTTACTTTTAGAATAGCAAATAAATCATGTTCTGATTATTTAGTTGCTAATTTGAAATTATCAGTAGGTCTGTTTCCGCTGTTATCAGAGAGATAGTAGGTTGGTATGCACTAGATAATGGCAGTATAAAGATCAATTGTGATGCCTCCTTTAATTCAATTAGTAGGGACTTTTGGCTATAAATTTTGAGGGTTAAAAGGAATTCTAATTTCACTACTGATGTTATAGCAAAATATAGGGGAGATCAAAATAGGAATGTTCTTTATATTTCTTTTTCTTCCTATGGAGATTAGTAGTTTGATTCATAGAGAAGAGCTTAATGTAAGTGCAAGGAGTGGTGGGTGCGCACTAGGACACATGTAACGCATGAGATCATAGGTTTGAAATTTATCTCTAACGTTAATTTTTCAAGGTCATTGAAAGTTTACCCGGTCGTTTACTTCAAGGTCGATAGACGTATTTGATTCTGTCACGCATTGGTCAGAGCAAAGCCCTAGATAACTGCATTATAAAAAAAAAAGAATATCTATTTTCAGTTAAAAAAATTGCAATTTCAACATTATGTTGCCCATAGTTCATTTTTCATTAGTAACTAACGACTGTCTTTGTGAATTATATCACCTTATTCTTTACAGAAAAGTCTTTGGGAGCTAAAATCATGAATTAAAACCTCACGTGTTAGTCAAAATACGAATGGATTATACACACTACATTATATAACTCAATGTATTTAATTATGGGCTCTTTAATATATGTTTCATCTCTCACTTGACCGTTACTGATAAATTTAGTATGAAGGGAAAATATTAAAATTGACGTGGACGGAATCAATATGTTAGTAAGTTTAAGGACTCGTCAATTAAAAAGTTCGAGATTCAATCATTCAATGTATTAAAACATGAGCAATTTAATATACTTTTTTGTCCTCTCAATTTACTATGTTTCTCAAATTAGACTTTATAAACATAATTTTCCTAATCAAGTTTTGGGTTATTTTGAAGAATATAATATTTGGAACTTTATTCAACTACTTCACCATATATTTAATAAATTGTCATTCAATTCTAATGATAGCCTTTTAGTTTACTCTAATCAATGTATTTTCCACTAATTCTTCAATGCATCTTACACACTATAACATAATTTTATCTTCTTCGGCACCATTTGCATCATTCGAGCTTTTCCTTCGTCCTCTATTTTTTTTTATAATTGAAATTTTTTTATGCTCACAAAAACTTCTTTCTCGTCGATGAAAGCATCTTTTTATCCCCACATATACTTCCATTTTGATTTATGGAGTTTTTAATTATTCATTTTCATTTCTTTTATCAAAATATGGAGAGATGAGTTGAAGAAAACTTATGACTGTATCTTCTTCAAATGCTGAATACTTGAATATTTTAAGTAGTCAAATATTAGTATTTGATGCCTTCTAGCATATTTGGGGCTTGTTATAGCCAAGTCCATGATGCCATGTTATACCTGAAGTTTTCAATGAGACATCTTCATGAAGACCTGGAATATACATGGCTTACTATATAGTATAGAGAAAATTATACTTTTGTACCTCAAACTATCACCATTAAACATTTAAAATTCTGAACTATAAAATATTACAATTTAAATCCTAAACTATCTAAAACTCACAATAAAAATCCTAACTCTAACTCTGCCAACTTGGCTTTAAAATTAATCAAAACGATGTCATTTTAGCCCACTTAAAATGACGTCGTTTTAGTATATGGGGATAGCCTATACCAATACCCAAACAACTCTTCCTCCGTAAACCCAAACAACTCAACATGGGCTGTTTGGGTATTGGGTTTATGGAGGAGGAGTTGTTTGGGTATTGTATAGGCTATCCCCATATACTATAACGGCGTTATTTTAAGTAGAAAAAACATTGTCGTTTTGATTAATTTTAACGTCAAGTTGACAGAGTTAGAGTTAGGGTTTTTATTGTGAGTTTGAGATAGTTTAGGGATTAAATTGTAACATTTTATAGTTTAAGATTTAAAGTATTTAATGGTGATAGTTTGAGGCATAAAAGTGTTTAATAGGAAAGTTGCATTGTCATTAGCTCGAGGGTCACTTAAACCCCTCAAGTAGCTATTTTGATTAATACCAGTAAGCAATACAATGATCATGTGACTACTTGAAGGGTTCAAGTAGTTGTTTATGACTACCTGAACCGTTCAAGTAGTTGTTTATGACTACCTGAACCGTTCAAGTAGTTATTTTGGTTCCACTAGTAAGTAATCTCGTGTCCAGGCGACAACTTGAAGGGTTCAAGTACTTGTTTATAACAACTTGAAACCCTCAGTAAGCAATCTAAAGCCAGAAATTACTACGTAAATAGTTTAAGTAGTTGTTTATAAGTAAACATTTTGATTCTACTTTAACAAATTGAAAATCAACACCCTCGGTTATTTTCAATACCACCATCCATACAACAAAATATATAAGTATCATCAGTACAAAAAATAATAATATTATAAATCACATAGCTTAAATCCATGCTACAAAATGTGTAATAAAAAGTATGAGATCACATAGCTACTGTTGATGCCGAAAACTTCAACAATGATCTTCATGCAATCTTCCCTTTGGTTGGAGCTTATTGTATATTCAAAGTTTGTAAAACACAAACAAAGAACCCAAAAGGTGAGGAACCAAGGGGTGGTTTCCCCGTCTAAAGGCCTCCGATGCCTAAATTAGTATTTGATTGATATTTTGGCGTAGTTTCCTTAGGAGGGAGAAGGCATACCTCTTCTATTTACTGGTAGATGTACTTATACATGAGTCTTCGGGTGGGAGAAGTCTCTCAGTGGTGTGCTGGGAAAGCCTCACAAGCCACGATGCCTATCTTAGATTGGATAGAAGGGAGATGACCTTTGACATATAGTGATATGCATTAATTATCGAAATGACCGGATGGAGGCTATCCTGACATTTTGCTAGGGTGGTTGGGCACTATTTTCGGTGGGTAAAGATGACCCTTTGCTCGTGAATATCTGAGCTCTCTTAGAGCATCTTATTCCTACTCTTATATGTGCTCGGGTCTCTCTAGCCTGAGCTCCCTCAAAACGGACTGGGTGAGGTTAGTTTTTCTCCTTCAAAACTTTCCTCTATCATGAGCTCTTCAATGTGGCATAAAACACGTCGTTGCATAATTTATTGTCAGGAAAACACCCATAACAGTTGCCCCTAGTTGAGGACTTGGGCGGCTTCACCTACCCGAGTCTGAAGACTTCATTGTCCAAGCTCTTTGTCAAAGCTAATCGGTTTTGTCGTGACTCATTTGTCGTGCGTGCATCGTTTCACATTCTCTGTGATTTAAAGTTATTAGTCTCATTGGGAGTGGAGGCATTAATGGTGTTTAGGTGCTCGTAAAGGACAGTGAGCATCGTTAACAATGAAGCATGACTTGATGATGTGTCACTTCATTCTTGATGCATCGTTTCATCCCTAAGGTCGTCTGAATGTCATTATTCGTGGAATGGTCACTTACTGGGACATATGACAGTCTCAACGGTCACCATCACTGCCCTCTTAATGCCCAATAAGTGGGAACTTTTCCCTTTCTAGGTCTATAAATAGGCGGCTTCCTTCTCATTTCCTTCATTCTCGCCTCCTTCATAAAGTCGAAACCATTGTTATTCCTTATTTTTCCCCAGTCCTCTTCCGTTTTGGAGGTTCTCCTTCAAAATCCTCCTCATTTCCCATGACAGTCACTTCCTTTTTTGTTGTCTATGTTGTACCTCGAAGTTATTGACATTCCTCTCACGACAATTTTCTTACCACCGATAAACCTATGCAGTGAACCCTTTGTCTGTGTTGGTTACCAGCCCATGGTTAGAGAAATATCATCATCTAAAAAGGCTTGTAATCTGGTTGGTGAACTTATCCTTCAGCCTATAACAAAGCAACTTTACCGACCGCTATCTACTCCCATCCTTTACCACTCTCATCATTTTAAACCACCAGCTGCTTATGGCATTATGCCTCAAGAGTGGGTAAGGCAGCCGTTGTAATCATATCCTTTTGTCTCGAATCACGGGGGGGGGGGGGNGGGGGGGGGGGGGGTGACTTTTTCCCTGCTTACCTTGTGGGAGAAATTGAGATCTTCAGTCGAGAGGCAACCGGAGCCTTCCAATCCTTAAAAGAGATCAAGAAAACTATGGAAATCTTGTGACTACCAACGTAGCTGTGAAGTCTCTTTTCCTTTCAAGTTAGCCTAGGAGGGGGTTTACCATCTTACCCGAAGAGATTTCTGTACTTTTCTTTATACTTGTAGTCCTCTGTTTATTAATGAAAATAAATTTCCTTTACCTCTGGCTCCTTTATTTATATCTATTTTTTCCTATCTCCATCACAAACATACCTCAAGTAGATATAGTTTCTTTTTCTACAGTCGAGCTTTAACCTGGTCCACATGAGACCTTTATCTTGAGCTGTGTAGTTGTTCTGACTATTATGTCAGGTGTTGTATCCCTTTAAACCTTTATTGACTTGAGCTTGTGATCCCGGGCTGGAGTGGACTTGAAAGGGCCTTGATCTTTTTTAGTGGACTTGATCTTGTCCAACAGGTGCATAGGTAGGGGGTTGTACATACCAGTCATGACCTTTACGAAGCCTTCTTAATGTGCTCCCATTCGGGAGGTCTGGTCGGGTTAACCTTCCTCACATTAGGGGTTTACCTTTTGGTATTTAGTTGAGCATGTTTTCTCCTATCTGAGCCTTTTCCTAGTCTAGCGGTCTAGAAAGCAAGTTGAATATTTTGGTCTTTGGCCAAAAGACCTTTCCTTTATCACCTGTCCAGTCTTTCTTGCTCTAGACAAATTCTTGATCTGAAGCGCTCATCAGAGGGTCTTGTCATTGTCTTATGAGCTATAATGCTATATATCCTTATCCCTAGTGTCGATATTATCTTGGTTGAGGCTTTCCTTAATGTCTAGCCAGGCGTGCCTGCTCTGGCTAGACACTTGATCCCATCTATGAGCATGGGTGCTTGGCATACATCTTTCCTTAATGTTTAGTCAAGCGTGCCTACTCTAGCTAGACTCTGGAATCTCATCTAACGGGCTGGGGTGCTCTATGCTTGACATGCATTACTTTTTGCCTTAATGTCTAGCCAGGAGAGCCTGTTTTAGCTAGACCCTTGAATCTCGTCTAACGAGCTGGGGTACTAGGCAGACATCACTTTTGGCATTGATGTCTAGTCAAATGTGCATGCTTTAACTAGAGCCTTGAATCCCATATGATGAGCTGGGGGTACTCGGAAAACATCACTTTACCTTGATATCTATCCAGGCTTTCCTGCTCTGGCTAGATCCTTGATGCCGTCTGTGATCTGGAGTGCTCGACAAACATCACCTTTTACCTTCATGTCTAGCCAAGCGTGCTTGCTCTGGCTAGACAATTGAATCGCGTCTGACGAGCAGGGGTGCTTGGCAGACACACTTTTTGCCTTAATGTCTATCAGGCGTGCCTGCTCTGGCTAGACCCTTGAATCCTGTCTAATGAGCTAGGGTGCTCGACAGACATCACATTACCTTGATATCTAGTCAGGTTTTTTGCTCTGGCTAGATCCTTGATCCCGTCTGTGAGCTGAGGTGCTTGACAGACATCACATTACTTTGATATCTAGACATGCTTTCATGCTCTGGCTAGATCATTGAACTTGTCTACGAGCTGAGGTGCTCAACATACATCACTTTACCTTCATATCTAACCATTCTTTCATACTCTGGCTAGATCCTTGATCTTGTTTGTGAGCTGAGGTGCTCGACAAATATCACTTTACCTTGATATTTCACCAGACTTCCTACTCTAGCAATAGCAATGATCTCGTCTTTGAGCTGAGATGCTCGACAGACATTACTTTACCTTGATATCTAGACATGCTTTCCTGCTCTAACTAGATCCTTGATCCCGTCTATGAGTTGGGGTGCTTGGCAGACAACACTTTTTATTTTATCTCGACTGGCGGGCTAGAGCACCACGTCGGTCATCACTTTATAATTTCAACTAGAGAGCTAGATCATCTTGTTAGTCATCACTTATTATTTGATCCTGACTAACGGGCTATATCACCTCGCCAGTCATAACTTCTTATTTGATCCCGACTGGCGGGATTAGGCACCATGCCAATCCTCACTTTTTAATCTCGACTGGTGGGATAAATTACCTCGCCAATCATCACTTTATCTTTGATCCCAACTAGGGGCTAGATCACTCACCAGACATCACTTTTTGTGATCCTGACTGACGGGATTAGGCACCATGCCAATCCTCACTTTTTAATCCCGACTGGTGGGATAAATTACCTCGCCAATCATCACTTTATGTTTGATCCCAAATGGGGGCTATATCACTCACCAGTCATCACTTTTTGTGATCCCGACTGGTGGGGTAGAGCACCATGCCAGTTATCACTTTTTAACCCTGAGTGACAGGCTAGATGACCTCGTCAATCATCACTTTTTATGTAATCCTGACTGGCTGGCTAAATCACCTCGCAGGTCAAAACTTATTTACCTTCGTCGTACATCGTAGAAGAGTCAATCCAAGGAGACTTGTAGGATAACCAAAAAATCATTGGCAAACACATTCTATTTTTTTCATAGGAGTAGATTCGTTCAAAGAGGAACTTATAGGATGGTAATCCTAAATGAGGGGAAAATGAGACCTCTTATCTTACAACTGTCGAAGACAGTCGAGCTTGTGTTTCTTGAGCTTCACATCTACTCGGGGGTTAGTCCTGAGCCGTTCTTTCTAGGTGTTCGAACATGAGAAACATTGACCACTTCGTACCTTCGAGTTTTTCCTAGGGGTTCTTCCTTGGGCAGTGCACCGGTTATGAGCTCCTATCCTGTGATTTCCTTTACTTTACATGAGGACTTGGGAGGAACACGCCCGTGTATCCACCATGAGAATCTGGTTCTAACGAGAACCAGAGCAAGGGGCATGACCGTCCTTACCCCATCACCGGGGCTTCATGTCCTGGCTCGGTTCACGAGCCCGTGTACCAGTTTTGACACGACCTTCATCCTTTCGTTTCACCGGAGGAGGGATGTGGGAGCCTGGAGCTGTTGAAAGACACTGCACATGGGCGGTGTTTTTCAACAATTTTTCTGTCTCTAGATTTACTCAACACATGAGATCTAGAGATTTACTAAGAATGAATATTTTTTATGAGACAATCCTCTGAGAGAATACGATGATAATTCTTTCTTAGTTTTTTATTAACTTTTTAATAATAGAGAAAATTCATCATGATAGTAATTGTGTTCTTGACTCTCTATTAACACTGAGACTAATAGAATAATATCTATATATTTTCTAAATAACAACACATCAGATTTTTACGGATAAATTGAAAATAATATTTAATTTCAAAATTATCATTACAGTGAGACCCACTGTAATTTGTGCACAACTACAGCGCCACATGGCATTGTAGTTGTCGTGAGCTATCATAGTGCCTCACGACACTGTGTGCCATGGCATTACAATACTTCATGTCAATCTCTAATTCTTAATCAATGATTGACAAATAGGAATTACTGTAAATTAAATATTTATTTTAATCAGATAAATATCTAGATATCAATTAATTCAAAATTAATATATTTGATTATTCCTATCAACTAACTTATCTATTATTTCATAAGTAGCAAATTCAGTTGATTCAAATTATTATCTAATAATAATTTATAATTATCTAATTTTGCAAATTAGATATTCTTCTCACTTATCGATAATTAGAAAATTAATCGATATAATTATATTTTATTTCCCAAATTTATATATTAATAATTTAATTAATTAATTTTTAATTAACTAATCACACATAATTATCTCATAATTACCTACTTGCCCCAGAATAAAAATTTCATTTGCAAGTCAGTCATTTTCTGCATAATAGAGAGGTGACTTGGGGACCATGGACCTAGAATCTTAAGCTCTAATAAACCAGATTATTAACTTTAATTGAATAATCTTATTTATTAATTTCATTATTACTCCACTATACATATGAAATTGCACTCTCAGAGATTATATTATGTATATTTAGAGTATTCTCGTGTAGTCCACTGATATAATCATTTCACGTAGTTCTGTTCTCCAATTATTGGTTCGTAAATTAGAGCTGGTCAAAATTACCATTTTACCATTCTAATTACCTCTTGATCCTTAAGTACCATTAATTCACTAGTGATTTATAATTGTATTATAAATTTGAGCTCAATAAGCATTCAATTCCAGAATTAGCACTTAAAGAAACCAATATATGATCCGTTAGGAAAGCTTGGATTCTAAATCTTGTAAGATCATGTTCCTAGCCATACATATCACTGAATCTCCAAAACAGAAGTCACTATCTTATTTTACAAACAAACCTTAATGAGTGAATCAATAGATCTACTAGACATGTATAGGTGTTCATGACTACTCAGAATTGAGACTATTCTACATATGATCATCAGATTGATGTGTATTAAATCTTTATGATAAACGGTAAGTTAATAAATATATTAATTCACATCGGTCCTGTCATATATAATCTTATTATATATGTCTATCCACATCAATGATCTGGATCTAGATCACAAGCATTCATAATGCTTAGTGAACCGTACTAGCAATCATTCATTAAATATTTCATACTTTAATATGTTGTTGACATTTTTATTCATTATCTATAATCTTAATCCTCTCGTACTAATACAAGATCATAATCTCGTTAATGAATATGAAATTTTTAGATATTTATATTAATTATTCAACAATAATTTAAAAGAACAATATTATTGGGACACCCTCCACCCCACTCATTGGTGCCCTTTCTTGGCTGCCAACAATTTCACAAAGCTCTATCACATGGAGGGCTATTAATAATTTCATTCTCGTTAAAAAGAATCTAGTTAGAAGAAATATTATCTCTGATTCAATCTGTCCAATTTGTCTCTCTGTTGATGAGTCTTCTGTTCATGCTATTACGGGTCGTTCTTGGAGCTCCCTGGTTTGGTTTAGCTATCCTTTAAAGCTTAGAGCTTCTCATAATTTTGATTCTGACTTTAGAGCTTGGAATCAAACTCATCTTCTTAAATTTCTTTCTCACCTTGATGGTAGTAAGGTTAATGCTACTCTTTTTTGTTTTACTTGCTAGGCTATTTGGAAATATAGGAATAGCTTTGTTTTTTAGAAGCGTCATGTTGATCCTATTTTTACTATATCACATGCAACTATATCCTGTTCTGATTATCCCAGTGCAAATTATGTTGCTAATAATGGTAATATGCCCTTTGATGCATCTGCTACTGTCATGCTTTCTTTTTCTCCTGATGCTACCATTTTGTCTTCTGGTGTAGGTTCTTTATTACATTCTGTTCCTGTTGGTTCAGGTGTTTCCGGTCTGGTAGATGCTTCAGTTTGTGTTGATCCTATTCGTGTGGATGTTTCTAGTCTGGTAGATCCTGTTACTTCTATTCTAGTTGGTTCTGCCTATGTTGATTTTGGAGTTTAGTGAATTTCTGGAGCTTCTCCAGTTCATTTTGCTTCATGTTGATTCTGGAGCTTCTAGAGTTTTTTTTGCTTTAGTTCATGTTGATTCTGGAGTTTCTGAAGGATCTGCTACTTCTAGAGCTTCTTACTCGGATGAAGCTTCTTGGATTCCACTGGCATTTGGCTCAACCAAGATTAAATGTGATGATTCTTTTGATAAAGCTAAGGGATTATCTGGTATTGGTGTTATTGCTCAAGATTTTACTAGAAATTTAGTTTCTTTTGCTGCCAAATCTGTGTTGGAATTATGTCCATAAAGTAGGTTGAATAACTATTTATGAGTATTTAGTTATTTCTCAGACATTTTGTATTATTGAATTTAATGAATGAATGAAATTTTTTCTATTAATTAAAGTGTTTTATAATTTACTCAAGCCCTGGAACTATTGTCAATGTAAGAAGAGTAAAGACTGAATGATCTTCTAGATAAACTCTTCTGAAATAGTTCAGAATGTTATTCGCAGTCCTAGGATCGACTAGGCAATCGGGTCCAATTATAACTGTTAGGATGAACCAAGGGATGCCGGTCTTGGGGCATGGGACTGAAGACTTTAACAGTTGACCTAGACATGTTGTGGAACATGTTGAATAGAATAGTAACAAATTAGTTTCGAGCAAAGTCATTTATCTATATCTAAATCTAATTGTTACACCTATAAATGTATTTTCATAATTACCTTAATCTTGAGGTGAATATGAAACTTGACTTAATTAAAATCTTCGATATGCCAAAGGAGTGAGTTCGAATTGCCGGACAATACCTCGGCTGTTGGGATTATGATTCAACTATGTTGGAGTTGCATGATTCACAGATATAGAAATTCGTGACGAGATTACAAATGCAACAATAACACCTTATGCTTTATTTATGGGTGTGCGAATAAATTAACTTGGCCAAGTACTCGATGAAATGAATCATTGAATAAGACATGGTGAACTATATGAGACAATTCACTGTTATGTCTTTCTTATTCACAGTCAATAAAGAAGTTAAGGAAAAACTAACTACAGGGGTAAAGTGATAATTTTACATCCCGCTCTTGTTACTGATATTCACAGAGGGTAATATGTTAAACTATTCTATGGACCGTGAAATAAAAGTGTTTATTTGCACCAACAAAAAATGTAGCGCATGAATTGAGAGTTGATTCGGCATCAGACCTATAGTGGAATCGTACGATGTCTGGATTAAATAGGTCGAGAATTTATAGAGATAAATTCATCGAGTATTTGAATCCTATAGCTTTATCCATGTGGGTCAACTCAGTCTTAGGAGTAGCTCATAAGAACATCAATGAAAAACAACATCAGTTGGAACAAAAATGTGTTTTGGACTAAGGTATATTTCCCAAACTCATACATGATGAGTGTTGTCACTTAATTAGTGAAGAATAAATAATTAATGTTCAAATTAATTAATTGGTTATTTTCTAATTATTAGATAATTAGTAAATAAAAGTAATTAATTAATTAATTAATAGAAATCAATTTAATTTATCAATTTGGATTGATGAATTTGGACACAACATTGACTCTAGGGAGATGTGTAATTTTCGGCAACAACAAATATTAGGGTGTGAATTTTGATAATTTGACATATAGGGGTATATGTGAAAATTCTTTAATTATTATATAAGGAACAGCAATATGGTTGCATCCCTAACCTTGATCACATTGTGTGATTACACAGAGCAAAGAAACAGTTTCTCTATCTCCTCCCTGTTGCCACTAAAATCTAGAGGAAGAAGAGAAAAGACTATTTTTCAATTATTTTGAGAGCCCACACTCAGTTCCTTATGACATCCGATTGAGATATACTTTTGAATCCTGCGAGTGGTTGTTGGTGTGAAGATTATTTAAAGTCCTACGAAGAACGAAGAACGCAAGACGGCTAATAGGATTCCACCAAATCAGAATTTCTCCGATACAAGAAAAATATAAAATTATTTTTACCTCTATTAAATATGTTTAACTAAGCATGCATAATTGTAAGCATGGTTTTAATATTTAACGTGATTAAATTAGTTTTAGAAATTTTTTTGATATTCCACCCAAAGAACCGTTCATGATTCAATAAATTTTAAAACTTGATCCAACAATTGGTATCAGAGCCTTGGATTCTTGATTGTGTATATTTAGTAATTAAACGTATGTATCAATAGATGTTGTGATATTGATATATATTTTTGTATGGTGGATTCAAAGCATGTTTGAATATGTTTTATGAATGGATCCTGATTAATTGACTCTACGTGTTTATTTTCAATTTTAGAATTGATGTACCCCAAAATTGAGGCATAGGATTTGATGTAATTTAATTTGTACAAATGTTGTATCTTTAAATTCTGTGTAAATCCGTTGTCGCGAGAAAAGTCGCCGCCATTCACCATTGCTGTCGTCATCGCTTGCCGTCGCCTGCCACCCCATGCCATTGTTTCCCGTCGTTGCTCCCTACCATAGGTTTCCTAATTATGGTTTAGGAAACCTTGAGGTTTTGGAAACTTTAGGGTTTAAGAAATCTTGAAGTTTTAGAAACTTTAGGATTTAGGAAACCTTAATTTTTGGAAATTTTAGGATTTAGGAAATCTTCAGTTTTTTGAAAACTTTAGGGTTTAGAAAACCTTAAGGTTTTTGCCCAATCCAGTCCATAATTTTTTTTTACTTAATTCGGTAATATTTCAACACTAATTAATTGGAATGTATTTTATAAATTAGTTTAAAAAAATAAATCAATTGATTAATTTACTTGGTAATTTATTTATCAAAGTAAAAATTGTTGAAAATTAAATTTTAAGTTGAAATTTGAATTTTGAAAGTGGGACTAGAATTTTATAAAGAGTTACAAATTGATGGAACTTTCTGAAGGAGAAGAAGAAGATTATAGACTCCATGAAGATTAGTATTTAAATTATTGTAATGTATTTATTATTCCTTTTATGGATTGTAATTAGAAATGAGCCATAGAGATGTTAATTTTGAATGGATGATTTATTATTAATCTCGTATCATCATATAACATACATCATAGAATAAGGGATATGTCAATATCAAAATGTCATGTAACATGTACATGCATAATTGCAGTTTAAATTTATAATGGGTTATAATTTAAATACAATGCGAATTTTATAAAAGTTATAAATTTTAAATTGTGATTAAAATTTTATGAAAAATTATAAGTTTCAAAACTTTTTTTTTTTCAAATTTATAAAAAGTTATATATTTTTAAAAAAAAGCAAAGACAAATCCGTTTTTCGAAAAACTAAGTGAGTGAGTCGTTTACGATTGAATGTTCCCAAGGTTCCCAACTCAAACTTGATCGCAGCACGAAGAATGGTTTAGAGTCGCCCAAGAGGTCCTCTCTTCAGTGAAAGAAATTTGAGAATCGTTTCAGTTTGAGTCATCGAGTTGCTTGAGAAGCTAGAGCTTATGAAAGAAGTGGTGAGGCGGGATCGTCCCTAGACGGACTGTTAGTTCATGGCAACTTTTAAAGTCAATGCGTTGGTTAAACACTTAGACTGAAACAAATTGGAATCCCTCATAGGGGCTAGTTAATGGAGCTAAGGTGACCAACACCATTGGGGATTGGTTAAGTTAGATGTAGTGACATCTTGAGAAGCGTTAACCAAATGAGAGGAATCTCGATGCGATATGAAGGAGCTTGGGCGTTGTCTTTAGATGAGGTAAGCTATCGTTGTTGAACATAACATCATGAAAGAAATATTTTTATTGGAATTTTAAATATTTAAGTATTTGCATCATGCATCATACTTTCCTAAATGATTGAGTTTTTATTTACACCATTTTATTTATTCTATTCAATAATCATGTCGTTATCCCCACTCTCAACTATATTAAATGCGATCAAACTTACTGGTGAAAATTACTTGGATTGGAAACGTAATCTTGATATCGCGCTGATGGTAGAAAAGAACAAGTTCGTACTCAACACCCTATGTCCCCTTGAGCCTATTGCTAAATTGACTCAAGAGGAAAATGATGCCTATGCTTCTTAGCTGCATTTTGATGAGATCGTTAGGTGTTATATCTTGGCATCAGTTAAAAATATGTTGCAACAACAACATCAGAACATGAAAACTGTCACTAATATGATGTTGAATATCAGTAAAATGTTCGGGGATCAGGGTCGTCAAGCCAAACAAGCTGTTGTGGAAAACTCCATAAACTGTAGGATGAAACCTGGAACTCCTGTCAGAGAACATATGATGTTGATCATTAGTTATCTGAATGAGATGGAGATCATGGATGTGGAGATAGATGGCGAGACTTAAGTTGATATGATCCTTGTGACCTTGCCTGACACTTTTGAGAACTTCAAACTTAATTTTCTGATAAATAAGTTGAGGTACTCACTTCCTAAGCTTATGAAGGAATTTGCAAACTGCTGAGACCCTACTTCTGAAGGGCAAGAGGAAGACTGGAGAGGTAAAATTTAGTGAAAGCAAGACTTAAGCCTCTGGCACAAAAAAGAAACTCAATAGAGGTCTGAAGAAAGCTAAAACGCAGAACTAGAAAGCAAAAGGCTTGACGAGGGCTAGCTCAGCTTCCGTTAGGGGAATGGAGTACTAGTTCGATTTATCAGTTGGAACTATTAAATTGTCATTCGATAACAATTGTTTTGGTTTTACGAGATGTTTATTATATTCCAATTTTAAAAAAAAAGCCTTATTTCAGTAGCTAGTATAATTGAGCAAGGATTCACTATGAATTTCATTGATAAAGACATTGGTATTTTTAGAAATAATTGCTTAATTAATACTGCACAGTTGATAAATAACTTATTCTATGTAAACTAAAACTGTTCCAAGGATATGTGACACTGAAGTAAATACTGATTTACGAACGGATAGTAAAAGGTTGATATCTGACTCAATCGATCTAACATATTTGTAGCACTTACATCTTGGCCACATTAGCCTGGACATTATTAAAAGACTTGTAAAGGAAAGTCCATTGCAAACTTTAAATGTGAGATCACTACCTACATATGAATCATGTATAGAAGGAAAAATGACCAATAGACCCTTTTTCAACAAAGGGTGAAAGAGCCATTCAATGCCTCAAACTCGTACGTAGTGATGTATGTGGGCTATTGAATATCCAAGTAAGAGGAATTAATGAATACTTTGTAGCCTTCACTAATGACTACTCACGTTTTGGACATGTTTATCTAATGCACCAAAAATCTGAAACCTTAAAAAAGTTCAAAGAGTACAAGGTTATGGTGAAAACGAAATTAGAGAAACAAATCAAAACGCTACAATCTGATCGTGGTGGAGAGTACTTGTTAGGAGATTTTGAAGACTTTCTTAAGGAAAAAGGTATTGTTTTTCATCTTACAACACTTGGCACTCCAGAACGGAATGGTGTGTCAGAGAGAAGGAATCAAACTCTGTTAAATATGATTTGATCCATGATGAGTTACTCATCCCTCTCAGATTCATTCTAGAGATATGTCTTAGAAATAAGAGCATACATTCTGAACCAAGTTCCATCAAAGACGGTGCCTGACACACCATATGAAAGATGGAATGGATGAAAGTCGTCTGTAAACCACCTTAAGAATATGGGGATACCCAGCACATGTTCTAAAATCGAAGACAGGCTAGTTGGCCAGTCGATCAAAATTATGTCTGTTTGTAGGATATCCCAAGGGAACGAATGGATACATCTTATATAGTCCAACTGACAAGAAAACATTCGTGAGAACGAATACACATTTTCATAAAGAGGACTACATAAGAAATGCGAAGCTGAGAAGCACTCTTGTGCTAGAGGAATTATTTAGTGGGAAGACATCAACTCCCCAATCAGGAACTGTTTCGATTCAATAATGGAAGAACCATAGCAAGAGCCAGAGCCTATGGAGCCTCGACGTAGGGGGGTTGTGAGATAGCCTAACATGTACACGTCTTATGGAGATGCCTTAACAACAGTCTCAAATAATGATCATGATGAAACTATCTCCTACTCGCAGGCCATGGCTGGTCCTGAAGTAAATCTATGGCAAGAAGCCATGAACGTTAAAATATAATAGATTTACTTGAACGGAGTCTGAAAACTTATGGATTCTCCTAAAAGGGTAAAACCCGTAGGGTGTAAATGTATTATAAGAAAAAGAGAGGTTCAGGTGGGAATGTGGAGACATTCAAAGCTAGGCTAGTAGCCAATGGCTATACCTAAAAGGAAGGTATTGACTATGAGGAGACTTTCTCGTCGATGGCCATGGTTAAATCCATCTGAATCCTTCTGTCCATTGTTGCTACCCTCAATTATGAAATTTGGTAGATGGATGTCAAGACTACTTTTCTGAATGACAATCTTGAAGAGCGTATTTATATGGCTCAATCAGACGGGTTTATGGAGAAAGGCCAAGAGGGTAAGGTTTGCGAACTGCTAAAGTCTATTTATGGACTTAAGTAAACGTCTCGATCGTGGAATTTCAGATTTGATGAAACTGTCAAGAACTTTAGTTTTGAGCAGTTAGTGGACGAAGCTTGTGTTTATAAGCTGATACAAGAAGGGAATGTGATTTTTCTAGTTTTGTATATGGATGATATTCTGTTCATTGGGAATGATGTAGGAAAATTGTTTGATATCAAGATTTGACTTATAAAGCAATTTGCTATGAATGATTTTGGAGAAGCTGCATTTGTCCTAGGTATTCAGATCTTTCATGATCGGAAGAAAAGACAATTGGCAGTCTAAAAAATCTTATATTGATAAGGTGATGGATCACTTCAGTTGGCAAGACTCCAAGAAGGGATATCTTCCTTTCAGGCATGAAATTAGCCTCTCCATGGAGCACTCTCCCAAGACTCCTCAAGAAGAGGAAGACATGAGAAAGATTCCTTATGCCTGAACCATATGAAGTCTTATGTAGGCGATGCTTTGCACTAGGCTAGACATTTTCTACATGGTCGGCGTGGTGAGTCATTTCTAATCTAATCCTAGACTCGAGCATTGGAATGCCGTCAAGCATATCCTTAAGTATTCAGGTATTGACCTGAATATGACGGGGTATACTGATTTTGACTTCCAATTATATAAGGATTCAAGAAGGTCCACTTCAAAATCGGTGTTCATCCTGAACGGTGAAACAGTTGTATGAAGAAGTATCAAGCAATTTTGAATTGTTGATTTTACCATGAAAGCTGAGTATGTCAGGATGCAAAGGAGGCTGTATGACTTAGAAAGTTCTTGAAGACTCTGAAAGTTGGTCCAGATGCTAACAAGCCCATGACACTTTATTGTGATAACAGTGGGGCTGTAGTGAATTCAAGAAGCCAAAAAAGATCCAAACACATAGAGCCTAAGTATCAACTGATTAGGGAGATTATTCTGCGTGAAGATATTGTGATAACACACATATCGACGGTCAACAACCTGACATATCCATTCACGAAGACTTTAAGTAGTAAAGTCTTTGATGCTCATCTAGAGGACATGGGAACGAGGTCGTACACACCTACTTTAGTCTAAGTGGGAGATCGCTGTAATTATGTCCATGAAGTAGAGTGTAATAATTATTTTTGAGTATTTAATTATTTCTCAATCATTTTGTATTACTGAACTTAATGAATGAATGAAAGTTTTTCTATTAATTAAAGTGTGTTTATAATTTACTCAAGTCAGGAACTATTGTCAACATAAGAAGAGTGAAAACCGAGGGGTTTTTCGACAAACTCTTCTAAAATAGTTCAGAATGTTATTCAAAGTCTTAGGATCGACTGGGAAATCGAGTCAGATTACGACTCTCAGGATGAACAAAAGAATGTTGGTCTTTGAGCATGAGAGTGGAGACTCTAACGGTTGACCTAGACATGTGGTGGAACATGTTGAATAGATTAGTTACCAATTTGTTTAGAGCAAAGCCATTTATCTAGTTCTAAATCTAATTGTTACACATGTAAAAGTATTGTTGTAATTACATTAATCCTGAGATGAATATGAAACTTGACTTAGTTAGTTACAATCTTTGATATGCTAAAGGAGTGAGTTCAAATTGCTGGACAATACCTAAGGTGTTGGGATCGTGATTCAACTACAATGGAGTTACGTGATTCACAGATATGAAAATTGTCTTGTACAGTTCGCCATGTCTTATTCAACGATTAATTTCATCAAATACTTGGTCAAGTTAATTTACTCACACACCTATCAATAAAACATAAGGTGATATTGTCTTGTACAGTTCGCCATGTCTTATTCAACGATTAATTTCATCGAATACTTGGTCAAGTCAATAAATGAGTTAAGGAAATAATAACTATAGGGGTAAAATGGTAATTTTATATCCCGATCTTGTTACTGATATTCACGGAGGGTAATATGTTAAAATAGTTTGTGGACTGTGAAATAAAAGTGTTTATTTGCTCAACACAAAATGTAGCGCGCATAAATCGAGAGTTGATTCGGCATCAGACTTATAGTGGAGTCGTACGATGTCAGAATTAAATAGGTCAGGAATTTATGAAGATAAATTCTTCGAGTATTTGAATCCTATAGCTTTATTCATATGGGTCAATTGGGTCTCATGAGTAGCTCTTAAGAACATGAATGAAAAATAAAATCAGTTGGAACAAAAATGTGTTTTGGACCAAGGTGTATTTCTCGAACTCATACGTGATGGATGTTGTCACTCAACTAGTGAAGAACAAGTAATTTATGTTCAAATTAATTAATTGGTTACTTTTTAATTATTAGCTAATTCGTAAATAAAAAATTAATTAATTAATTGATGGAGATCAATTTAATTTATCAATTTGGATTGACGAATTTGGACACAACATTGACTCTAGACAGATATGTAATTTTTGGCAGTTGCAAATATTAGAGGGTGAATTTTTAGTAATTTGACATATAGGAGTATATGTGCAAATTCTGTAATTATTATATAATGGATGATAATAAGGTTGCATCCCTAACCTTGATCACAGTTTGTGATTACACAGAGCAAAGAAAACAGTTTCTCTCTCCCCTCCTTGTTGCCGCCGAAATCTAAAGGAATAAGAGAAAATTTTGTTTTTTTCTTCTATTGTTTTGAGAGCCTACACTCAATTCTTGACGACATCCGATTAAGATATACTTTTTAATCCTACGAGTAGTTGTTGGTGTGAAGATTATTTGAAGTCCTACGAAGAACGAAGAGCGTGAGATGACTAATAGGTTTTAATTTTTTTTATATTTCGCCCATGAACTCTTCGTGATTCAATGATTTTTCTTTAAATTTTAAAACTCGATCCAACAATCTGTTCCATCCCTATCTATTTAGCGTAGTGAGCTCCTAGCCATTTTTGAAGCTCTTTCTTTAGCATCTGCTTCAAACTGGCAAAACTGTTCTATCGAGTCTAATGCTCAGTTATCGGTTTATTGGCTTATTACTGATGCCTGCTATGATTGGAAGTTGTCTTCTCTTTTTTAGAAGTTAAGAGAATTTCTTATCTTTCTAATTTCTTATCTTTCTACTTGTAATCTGTCTTGTGTTAATATGTGTAGAAATTCCATTGTTGATGCTATAACTTCTTAGAGCAAAGATCAGAATATGAATTTTGTTAATGTTGGGGGTTATGCCCTCAAAGCATGTGTGTTGATATTTTGATATGAAATTTAAAGAGGATTACATTTTTCTTATAATTGTTCTTTTAAATTATGGTTGAATTGTTTATATAAATATCTGAAAATTTTCATATTCATTAATGAGACTATGATCTTGTATTAGTAGGAGATGATTAAGATCATAGATAATGAATAAAATTGTCAGCAACATATTAAAGTATGGAATCTTTAATGAATGATAGCTAGTACGGTTCATTAAGCATTATGAATGCGTGTGATCTAGGTTCGGATCATTGATGTGGATAAACATCTTAAAATATTTTTTATATAAAATTATATATGACAAAACCGATGTGGATTAATAGCTTTTTAACGTCCCGTTTATCATAAAAATTTAATTTAATACACATCAATTCGATGATCATATGTGGATCAGTCTAAATCTTGAGTAGTCATGAACTTCTATGCATGTCTACTGGATCTTTTGATTTACTCATTAATGTCTGTTTGTTAATTAGGCTAGTGACTTTTGTTTTAAAGATTTAATGATGTGGATAGCTACGGACATGATCTTACAATATTTGGAATCTAAGCTTTCCTAAAGGATCACATTTTGGTTCCCTTAGGTTATAATTCTGGAACTGAATGGTTATTGAACTCAAATTTATAAGAAGATTATAAATTAGTCATTCACTAGTGGATTAATGAAACTTAAAGATCAAGAGGTAATTAGAAGGATAAAATGATAATTTTGACTAGTTCTAATTTACGAACCAATAATTTGAGGACATACCACATGAAATGATTATGTTAGTGGACTACATGAAAATACTCTGTAAATACATTCTATAATCTCTAAGAGTGCAATTTGATATTTATAATGGAGTAATAGTGAAATTAAAATCAAGATTATTTAATTAAAGAGTTTAATTAATAATCTAATTTGTTGGAGCTTAGGATTATAGGTCTATGCTGCCCAAGCCACCTCTACACTACGCAATCTAGGGTGTGAATATTTTAAGACATGAGAAAATGACTGACTTGCAAAAAAAACTTTTATTCTGGGGCAAGTACATAATTATGAGATAATTATGTGTGATTAATTAATTAAAAATTAATTAAATCAATTATTTATATATTTAAATATAATTTTCGAAAATTATATATATAATTATCAATTTTTTAATTATGGATAAGTGAGACAGAATATCTAATTTGTGAAATTAGATGTAATTTAATCAATTAAATATGTTATTTGTGAAATAATAGATAAGTTAGTTGATAGATATAATCAGATATGTTAATTTTGAATTGACTGATATCTAAATAATTATCTGATTAAAATAAAATTTTGATTCACAGTAATTGTCATGTGTCAATCATTGTTAGAGTATCAAAAATTGACATGAACTACTATGGTGCCACGTGGCACTACAGTGGTGCTGTGAGGCACTACGCTGGCTCACGGCATACTGCAGTGCCACGTGGCACTGCAGTTATGCACAATTGTAGTCGTCCCACTGTCATTGGTAATTTTACAATCAAATATTATTTCAATTTATCCCTAAAAATCTGATACGCTATTATCTAGAATATATACATATATTATTCTAATAACCTCGGTTGTTGAAAGAAGATGAGAGCATCAGTTGATTAGATCATCAGTCCCTTAGTCAAGAGTTGGATTGAGAACACGATTGGTGTCAGAGAGATATTCTTTTGTGATTAAACATTAATCAAATCTCTAAAAGAATAATCATCACGTTCTTTTATAGAATCATTTTACTAAAGTTTTTCTTAGTAAATCACTAGATCTCGTGTGTTGAGAACATCTAGAGACAAAAAAGTGTCTTGTAATATTCTACGTCCCCACACACGTTCTAGTGCGTTGAGGATTGACTTGGAAGATCTTGATGTGGATCTCAGAGTCTACTGATGATTGGAACGATTTCGTGAGAACGGAGGATCGATCGATTTTTGTGAGGACACTTGATTTAGACTACAAGAGGTATATGATTCATAACCTTGTATGTTGTAGATTTAACTTATAAATGTATAATGGATCCTGACTAATTGAAAAAAGTTTTCAATAAAAGTTTTTATTTGGTTATCATGGTCTTGTGCAAGTTTTGTTTTATTAAAAGATTCATTTTTTATTAAAAGTTTAATTTTTTAAAAGGTCACTCGCCTCCACGCTTTCGACGGCACACGCCGCGACGACTAGCAAGTGGTATCATAGCGGTTTTTATATATTTATATGTTAAATGTTGCTTGATTTTTCTTGCATTATTCATATATTATAAGATATGTATAATGATGGATGCTTATATTTTTTTAATGTATGAAAAATAATGGATCGTTAACTGTATAGTGATTATTGAGTTAGATTTTGTTTTAATTTTTCCTAGATCTTGTGTAAGCCGAATTGAGGCGTATAAATTTTTGTAATTATATTTTGAATATTATTGTAATTATTCCAAACGCGAGAAAATGAAGAACAATAGAAATTTATCTATTCACGTGAAAATACTATTCATCTATGAAAACACTGTTCAAGCTAGAATTTTACTGTTCCAGCATTGGTGAACAGTGCCGGAGGTGAACAGTGGCTGCTGGCACAGCAGGCGGCTGCCAGCGATGAGACGAGCAGCGGAGGTGAAGGGAAGCTATCGGAGAGTGCTATCGTCGGTGACAATTGTTGTCACGTTTTAGGAAAGTTTCCAATATACAAAGCAATAAACTATATCACCTAAGTATTTCATCGAAACTTAAACTCTTTTAATTATCCATTTAAATTTTGAAATTAATATTATTTTAAAATTAATTATTATTTCGATTTTATAAAAATTAATAAGTTAATTGGGTTTGACCCAAGTGTGACCAAATCAAATAAAAGTATTTATTTGACTAAGTCAAAGTCAACTATATTAAAACAGATAATTATAGAATTTTTTTAATTAAGAAAAATAGTTTTTCTAATTGAAAATGGGTTTGTTCAAAGCTGGAAGATTATGAAGATGGATATCAGAAGGAGAATGTAATATTTGGAAAATATGTATTCTTAAAGTCCGCTTTATAATTTTATTTCTTTATTTCAAAGTTTGTAATTTAGAAATACCCAATAGTCACCCAGTCCATTATTATTTTATTTAATTATTAGAGATTTGTTTAATNCATGTAAACTGTTAGGTTTTAACTAGATAAAACTTGGTAATCACACCGCACTAAGGGTTATAGTAACATTTAGGTTAGCTGGCTTTAGTAAAATAGTTTTATTAAAGTTTGATGAATATAATTAATTAATTAATCTAAGTTCACCTAATTATGATTTAGGCGCTTCATAAAGTTAAAATGAACTTAGACCAATGAGATTGGATTAACTGATAATTAAATATTCATAGGGTTATTATTTTAACTAGTAATTAATTTGGAAATAATTGATTAATTAAAATAAAAACACATTATCCTAAAATAGTAAGTGAGAGAAGGTTGACATGTCATTGTAATCTATGATCTCCATCATTAGTATAACACCCTGAGGTGCAGTGAGAGTCTCGAGATGACTTTGTTCTCACCCCCCTAAGGAAGGTTGCGAGCTGTACTAATATCAAAGTTGGATTTCGTAAGAAGATAGGAGGAAGTGATATAGTTTAGTTTTAACCGACCCTAAGGCGACATATTCTAAATGAAGTCATGAAATCTGAAATGATGGGTTACACTCACAAAGTCACAATCAAGTTTTCATGTGGATAGTTGTGACTTGACCGAACAAGCGATACTTTATTGTTAAAAAAAATATGAGATATTTTATGTTTTAATTAATAAGAATGAGAATGTCGCATATACAGTCTAAAGTTAATCTAACCGACCCTAAGGGGACACATTAATCGTTGGGTTGTTTTATCGTGATTAGTAAATGCTAAATTTATGTGTTTATTATGATTGCATTCATGCATTACGTTTACTTTTCAAATTCTAGATATTTATCAATTATATTGAATAATGTATGTTTTAGATTTCAGTTATCAATATTATGTCTACCATGGGCAACCATGTTACTGCTTTACTCGCGCTTGATAAATTGAATGGTGATAATTTCGTACGTTGAAAATAGAAAACAAACTTAATGCTGATTTAGAACCATAAGTTCGTTCTTACTGAGGAATGTCCTAAGGAGCCCGCTGCTAATGCCACTAAGAATGTTAGGGACAAATACGATGCTTGGATCATATCAAACAACAAAGTGAAGTGCTACATGCTTGTGAACGTCAATGATGCTCTGAGAACCAAATATGAAGACTGCCTATAAGATTATGGAATCTTTACAGAAAATGTTTGGGCAATAGTCTTATCAAAGTCTCCATGAGATCACTAAGAGCTATATGATAGTTAAGATGAGGAAGGGTACTTCTGTTCGAGAACATGTTTTGAACATGATCAACATAATGCACGAGGCAGAAGTAGATGGGGCGACCATTGATGAACAGATTCAATTTAGCATCATACTAGAGTCTCTCACATTAGCATTTTCTGTGTTCACGACCAACTATGTTATGAACAAGTTGCAATTCAACACGACCCAATTGTTCAATGAACTGCAGACTTTTGATCAATTAACCTTAGAATGACAAAAGAGGGTGAAGCAAATGTTGTCGAGCAAAAGTCTTCTTCCAATATTGTTAAGAACAAGAAAAGGAAGAAAAACAATGATAACGACAAGAGTAAGAACAAAAGAGTAAAGAAAGCCAAGACATCACCGAAAGTCAAGAAGAACAAGAAAGACAGCAAGCCCAAAGGAAAGTGTTTCCACTGTGGGGTTGAAGGTCATTGGAAGAAAAACTATAACAAGTATCTCTCTGAGTTGAAAAAGAATGGTAAATATGATTTATTTGTACTTGAAGCTTGTTTAGTGGAAAAAGATTTATCATCCTAGATACTTGATTCATGAGCCACTAACCATGTATGTTCTTCTTTGCAGCTGCTTGATTCGTCAAGGGAGTTAGCTGACAGCAAGGTCGTTTTGAGAGTTGGTAGTGGTGCGTTGTGTCAGCTAAAATATTAGGGACTATTTACTTTTTGGATATAATTACTTAGTTTTGAATGATGTTTATTATATTTCTGATTTTTCGAGGAATTTGATTTCTCTTTCATTTTTGCAAATATAGTTATTCGAAGTTTCTTTCATTAATAAAGAGTTTATTATTTTTAAGAATAGATTTGATATCTGGCATGTTAAAATTATAAAAGGAATGTATATTCTTAAACTGATTAAATGTGCATTAAATAATTCTGAATTATTTGAAGTAGCAAAACTGAAAAATAAAAAGAGTTTCTCATGATGACAACACATATTTATGGCATCTTAAGTTGAGACATATTAATTTAGATAGGTTAAATATGTTAACAAAGTATAGTGCTTTGAGAGAGTTAAAAGTTGAAACTCTTCCTGTTTGTGAATCATGTCTAGAGGGTAAAATGATCAAGAGTCCTTTCATGAGAAATGGCCAAAGAGCCAAAGAACCACTTTAGTTAGTACATAGTGATTTCTATGGACCGATCAATGTACAAGCTAGAGGTGTGAGTATTTTGTCACTTTCATTGACGACTAATAAATATATGTTATAGTTACCTAATGCATAAAAAGTCTGGAACTTTTGGAAAGTTTAAAGATTTCAAGGCTAAAGCTGTAAAGTAATTAGGTAAATCATTGAAAACCCTTCGATCCGATCGAGGTGGTGGATACTTGGATTTAGAATTCAAGGATTATTTGCTGGAGTGTGGAATCATAGTCCCAACGATCAAAATGTGTGTGTGTCGACAAATGCAACCTTTCTTGAGCATGGGTATATGTAAAACTACAAACCTTATAGCAAAGTAGTTTTCGAGGAATTAGCGACTGATGAGATTAGACCACCTTCAATTTCTAATGATAAATGACAAACCAGAGAAACCACAGTTTCTGTAAAGGAAACCCAAATGCAACGTCGTATTGGGAGGGTTGTCAGATAACCAGTTCGCTACGAACTAGAGGCACATGTCCTAGTGTCAGACACTAATAAGGATGATCTATTATCTTATGAAGAAGTAATGGATGATCCTAAAAAGGAGAAATAGCAAAATGTCATGAACTAGAAAATGAAATCTATATGCCTCATTGGATGTCTGGCTCATTGGATGTAAATGGATCTTCAAGAAGAAAGGAGGTGTATATAGGAAGGCACGGTTAGTAGCCAAGGGCTATACACGAAGGGAGGGAGCCGATTATGAAGAGACATTCTCTCATGTGGCCTTGCTAAAATCCATTCGCATTCTTTTGTCCGTAGCCGCTAGTTTTGACTATGAGATATGTCAAATGGATATCAAGACAGCTTTTATGAATGAATCTCTTGAAGAAAGCATCTATGTGATGCAACCAGAAGGAACAATGTCCTAAGATACCTAAGGAGGAAGAGGATATGAGAAAGGTTCTCTATGCTTCAGCAGTTGGAAGTCTCATGTATGTCATGTTGTGTACGAGACCGAATATCTGTTATGTAGTGAGAATTGTTAATTGTTATCAATCGAATCGAGATTTGGAACACTGGATTGCTGTTAAAGCACATTCTCAATTATCTTAGGAGTACGAGAAACTAATTGCTTGTTTATTCAGGTAAAAACATGAACCTCACTAGATATATTTATTCTGATTTTCAATCAGACAGAGACAGTCGACATCTGGATCAGGATTCACCCTAGGTGGAGGAGCTGTAGTCTGGAGAAGTATTAAACAATCTAGCGTTGTAGATTCCACTATGGAAGCTGAATATATAGCGGCTTATGAAGCTGTGAAAGAGACGATATGGCTCAGAAAGTTCTATTCTGATCTGAAAATAGTTTCAGATATGGACAAGCCACTGATCCTATATTGTGATAACAGTGAGACGGTAGCAAATTTCAAGGAATCAAGGAGTCACAAGAGGGACAAGCACATAAAAAGGAAATATCATCTTGTAAGAGAGGTCGTGCATCGAGGGGATGTGAGTTTTATGAAGATAGTATCGGAATAGAACCTGGCTGATCCTTTTATAAAGACACTTCCTACGAAGTCATTTAAGGGTCACCTGCGTACCATGAGATTAAGGGAGATGCCATATTTGCTTTAGGGCAAGTGGGAGATTGTTGGGGGTTATGCCTTCAAATCACGTGTATTGACATTTGATATGAAATTGAAAGAGGATTACATTTTTCTTATAATTGTTCTTTTAAATTATTGTTGAATAATTTATATAAATATCTGAAAATTTCATTCCTTAATAAGACTAGTACGAGAAGTTTAAGATCATAGATAATGAATAAAATTGTTAGTAACATATTAAAATATTGAATCTTTAATAATTGGTTGCTAGTACGGTTCATTAAGTATTATGAATGCGTGTGGTCTAGATCCGAATCATTGATGTAGATAGATATCTTAGTGAAGATAGGACCGATATGAATTAATATCTTTATTAACGTGTCGTTTATCATAAACATTAAATACACATCAATTCGATGATCATATGTAGATCAGTCTGAATCCTGAGTAGTCATGAACTCATATGCATATCTACTAGATCTTTTGATTCACCCGTTAATGTCTGTTTGTTAATTAGGTTAGTGACTTTTGTTTTGGAGATTCAGTGATGTGGATGGCGAGGAACATGATTTACAAGATTTGAAATCTAAGCTTTCCTAACAGATCGTATATTGATTCCTTTAAGGGTTAATTCTGGACCTGAATGGTTATTGAACTCAAATTTATAATAAAATTATAATTTAGTTATTCACTAATGGATTAATGGTACTTAAGGATCAATAGATAATTAGAAGGGTAAAACGATAATTTTGACCAGTTCTAATTTACGAATCAATAATTAGAGGATAGAACTACATGAAATGATTATGTTAGTGGACTACATGAGAATACTCTGTAAATACATTATATAATTTCTAAGAGTGCAATTCCATATTTATAGTAGAGTAATAATGGAATTAATAAATAAAATTATTTAATTAAAGAGTTTAATTAATAATCTAGTTTATTGGAACTTAGGATTATTAATCCATGGTCCCCAAGTCATCTCTATACTAATTTGTTTAGAGTGTGAATATTTCAGGACATGAGAAAATGACTGACTTGCAAAATGAATTTTTATTCTGGGAGAAGTACATAATTATGAGATAATTATGTGTAATTAATTAATTTAATTATTTACATATTTAAATATAATTTTCAGAAATTATATATATATATATAATTATCGATTTTTTATTATCGATAGGTGAGACAGAAGATCTAATTTGTGAAATTAAATAATTAAATTATTATTAGATAATAATTTAAATCAACTAAATCTGTTATTTGTGAAATAACATATAGGTTAGTTGATAGAGATAATCAGATATGTTAATTTTGAATTAACTTATATCTAGATAATTATCTTATTAAAATAAATATTTAATTCACAGTAATTACTACGTGTCAATCACTGATAGAGTATCAAAAATTGACATGGACTACTGTGTGCCACGTGACATTACAGTAGTGAGTATGCAAGACTGTAGTACCACTTGACACTACAGTGGTGCCGTGCCGTGAGGTACTGTGCTAGTTCACAGCACACTGCAGTGCCATGTGGCAGTGCAGTTGTGCACAATTTCAGTGGATTCCACTACAATTGATAATTTTATAATTAAATATTATTTCAGTTTATCCCTAAAAATATGATATGCCATTATCTAGAATATACAAATATTATTCTAATGGCCTCGGTTGTTGAAAGAAGAGGAGAGAATCAGTTGATCAGATCATCAATTCATCAATCAAGGGTTGAATTGAGAACATGATTGGTGTCAGAGAGATTTTCTTCTGTGATTAAACGTTAATTAAATCTCTAAAAGAATAATCATCACGTTCTTTTAGAGAATCGTTTCACTAAAGTACTCCTCAGTAAATCTCTATATCTCAAGTGTTGAGAATATCTAGAGACAGAAAAAGAATCTTGTAATATTCTACGTACTCACACACGTCCTAGTGCGTTATGGAATGACTTGAAAAATCTTGGTGTAAATCTTGGAGTCTACTAATTGTTGAAACGATTTCGTGAGTACAGATGATCGATCATTTTTGTAAGGACACTTGATATAAACTACAAGAGTTATATGATTTCTAACATTGTATGTTGTAAATTTAACTTATAAATATATCATGGATCCTGACTGATTGAAAAAAAGTTTTCAATAAAAGATTCATTTTATTTGATTACTGTAGCGTTGCGTAAATTTTATTTTATTAAAAGATTCATTTTTTATTAAAAATTTAATTTTTTAAATGGTCACGCGCCTTCACGCTTTAGCAACGCGCGTGCCGCGACGACCAACAGTTAATAGGTCTTCTTTGTCTTTTTTATTTCTAGATTGATTGTAAAGGAGAAACTGATTGTAAGAGGCAGGAGAAGGCCACCCTGATTGTCTTCTTCTTTTTTGGTTTGGTTTATAATCTATTGGTTAAAAACAAGAATGGTTATAACGATAATATTATCTTTTAATATTTAAATTAATATTTTTTTAATGAAATTGACTAACTTATTTATCATTTTTTAAATTAAAGAGGTGTCTATTTTATTTAGACAAATTATAAGATGTGCGGTCATAGTAATTTTTTCTAAATAATAATATAAATTACACTAGCATCCCTTTTTCTTTACTATAAATACATAGATATCTGCTTTAGCTTAAAAATCTACATGGACACCTCACTCTAATTGCATTGTAGACATCATCTAACTTCATAGTATCATTTCATTATATAAATGCTTTTTAACAGCAAAGAGAATATGGCATTAAAGGATTAAACTGATACAGACTCCATAGCCAAAGCCTCTTCCATTTCCAACCAAGAAGGAGGACATGAACCAAAATCACTGCTATAACAGAGAGATGAAGCCCTATCAGCTATAGCAAACACGTTCACAGACTCATCAACCAAAATAAAAACAGCAGACAAACAATCATATAATTCCTTGAATAAATCCTTAATTATTTTATAAATGCTTTCACATACCTTTTTTTGCAAGAAGTTCAAGTTAATATCTAATTATTATTTGTCATCTTTCCGTTTTTAGCGGTTTATAAATCATAATTTGTGTATGTCTATGTTTAAGAGTATGTCTAAAATATTTTTTTTTTCTTTTCGTTTAGCTTAAAATGAAAATGGTTTTAGATCTTAAAATAAGGAGACATGAATGGAGAATGATATTTTTTATCTTTTACATTAAGTCACCAAATCACCAATGATTAGAGAACTATAAATAATTATCGAAACTAAATTTATATGCAAGTAATTAAGATAAAATAAATGTAAAGTTAGTTTAAATTAAAAACATGTGACAAAACTGAGATCTATGTCATTTTTGAAATGAGTGGTGAAGAATTATATATAGTACATAAATACTGGCCCCACTACGGTATAGTCCATGCAGCGTACATAGAGTCATATTACCCTTAGCTTACTTATTCTGAGATCCACAAGATAAATTTAATCTTATGTATACCCCATAATTTCTCCACAAACACAAGAATCTATGGCAAGAGAGCTAGTGAGCGAATAGATGACATTGGTCAGCGGGTAAAGCTAAGTGGGAAACACATTTGGACCACCAGAAGATGACTCTTTCAGTCTCATTGTCTCATTTATTAACTTCACATGCCCCAACCCATCTCTCTTTCTCTTTCTCTTGGGACATTCATCTGTGAGCAATGAATGAAAGTAGTTGGAAGCATTGAGAATTAGATGAAAGAATTAAATATAGCTTTAAATGTTGATAGCTTTTTTTAAGTCTGACCAACTCAAATCTTCAGCCTTTTCTTTTATGTAAAGAAGAATAAAATATAACACTCTTTCCCACTTCCCTTGAGTTCTTCATCTTTGGAACATCAAGACAAATTTTACTGTTTTCAAACTCTATCCTTTATCACCTAGATTTAGTAAGAGTAATTAATATTGTCTTATGTCATGACAAAGTTTCACCGTTTGAGAATAGTTTATAATTATATAAACTTCTTACACTATATTTATCTGATGAAGTCAGGTTTGTCTCAGTGACAACGTAGGTTAAATGTAAGCTAGACTGTATAACTCTTTAGTACTCTGGAGTTGTTTGCTACAAGTTTTTGCAAATTGCAAAATCTTAGTATTTGTTCAATCATAATATTTCCTTGTTTGTTATGAGAAATGTGAGAAAACTTTAGATTTTGGGAGTCTTAAGATAAGTGATGTGAAACCCATCATAATTTGGTTGTATCTGATTTGAATATTTTGGTTTCCTATTTTATCCTTACTTCTCACTTTTACACAAGGGTACGAAAGAAAATATTTTTATTTTCAATAATTTTTATTTACTTTTTGTTTTGTAACTATAATTTATAATATTTTATTTTTAAATTAATAAAGTTATATATGAAAAAATATAAATAAACTTTTCAACATGTTAATTTACTTTCCACAGATCTACTGTTTCTAAATTACATTTTTAAGTAATCTTAAGATTCTGATAATCGAACAAGAGTTTATATCAGTGTCTAATTTCTCAGCTCTCCACTAGTTTTATAACTTTAAAACAAATTATGAAAGTTAGAGGAAATAGTAATGAGTTTTGAGTGTTGCGTAGTACTGAAAATCCGTAAGATTAATAGTTTTGGTACTTCAGATATTGGTCGGATTTATTAAATGCAGGTAGCATTCTTGTATTCTACGTTTGTAACAACTAAGATAGAATCTGTCAGGAAATGTAAAAAAAATTGTTCATCAAAGTCCATCAAAAAAAACATTTTCCCACAATATTCAATAGATAATCGTTGCATTAATTTTAACTAACAACCAATTATCCATGTTCTGAAAAAGGAATGAGAAACTGTGAAGGTGATTGTTTATGTAAAATTTTTTGCATCAAATTTATTTATTAATTACCCAAACGATACGCAATATGATTAGGATGATTGTCTTTACCTTTACCTAATAAATATTAAGGAATAAATTATTTCGTCCAGCACTTTCTGGTCCATCGCCATTAACTACATTCATACAAAATAGTTTGCATTTTAATTATTTTCCACGATATTTTTAGTGTTTTGCACTAATTTTCAATGAAAATATCACTTCCTTTAAGTTTAACCTTGATCATTGAATTACTTTTTTCGAAATTACCTCATAATATGGAAAATGCGAGCTGGAACGTCTCGAACTCATTTTTGAGAAATGAGTGAGGGGGTTAAGAATGGATCAACAACACTTGGCCAATCTTTGCATTTGTTGACAGTATATGTATTCTTATTAATCATAGGAATTAGGAATGGATAATCTAAATATCAACGTGTGTAATATGAATATAGAACTTGAACTTGACATGATAAAAAGAGTAGTTAATGATATGCAACAGCATGATGTTTAACACTCTATATAATGTGAAAGTGTCCGTAGCATGTGATCACACAGTCATGTAAAAGTAGAAAATCTATTTCTTTCCTTATTATTTTGTATTTTAGGCTTTTCATGAGATTGTATATATTATCCACTCATAGTAATTATGACAATTATTTTATAACATTACATTTTTCTTACGTAAAAACATATTGAAGTTGTTATCTCCACAAAAATGACACGACCAGTTGGAAGGGCAAAACTCCCGTAGTAGACAAACCACAAATTGATGCTAGAGCATGAAGTTGGATGCTATTTTGTGCAACTTCTTAAAATAAATCATGTTATGAATGTGAAAATTATTTAGTTACAGACTATTATAAGTACTTCAAATGTGTTAAAGATTGATGTATCTTAAATATATTGTAAGTACTTCAAAAAAATCCTAGTATGATACCAAAGAATGACCCATGAAAGGTAGAACACGTATAGACAAACTAAACAGATCTCTCTAACCTCGTCTAGATAGTAGAAATTTAAATATCATCTAGAATTAGATAGATGAGAAATGTAATTAAGTAGAATTTTTAGATGTCCTACAATGTAAGATTACCACATTTGTAACACGTGATAATCTGTTATCTAATTATTAGAATGTAAAAAATTATATAAAATATATCATTGACAATCATGCATTGTCTTTTAATATTTTTTTTCCAAATTNTAATTTTATTTCATCAATTTGTCATATTCTTAAGAATAATTACATCATATTAAGATAATTTCTCGTAATCAAAATATATTAATATATTTCTGTAAATTTATTTATATGAATTTTCATGTTACATATAATATATATAATGAAAAAATTATTATTGACTTATAATTAAATATTTATTATAAAATATCTTGAAATCAATACAAGGATATCCACATCTCTTATTACATAAGATTATCAAAATATTTTATTCTACTAACTACAATAAATTTTTATTGAATTAAAACAAATTATTATCAAATGAATTAAATGAGAAAAGTGGTGAAATGCCTAATTTATGTTATGTTTTAATAGATTTTAAATGTCAAAAAGGAGAATAAAAAGTTTCTCCACTTTAAACCATTTTTAATATATACAAGTCGACACGTTCGTGCTTTGCACGTATTCAACCAACTTAATATATACATATAATTTTAAATTAATATATATTAATGTTAAATTAAATATACCATCATCCTTAAAAATTATTCTACATCTAAACTAAAAGTGAAATAGTAATAATAATAACAACTTATTTATAATATTAAAATTTTAGTGCTATTTGAATAGTATAGAAAATAGTTCTATTTTGCCAACTTTTCATATTCTTAAGAAATAATTATATCATATTAAGTGTTACTTTCTCATATTTAAAATATACTAACATTTTTTTATAAATTCATGTACATTAATTTTCATGTTACTGATAACATATATATTAGAGAATGTTTAATATATAAATTTATAAAGAACAAATCATTATTGACGTATAATTAAATATTAGTTATCAAAGATATTGAAATCAATGTACAGACATTCACGACTCTAATTACATAAGATCAAAATATTTTATTTTACTAACTATAAAAAATTATTATGGGATAAAAATAAAATATTATCAAATGAATTAAATGAGGAAATAAGTGAAATACCTCATTTGTGCTATATTTTAATAGAATTTAAAGGTTAAAAGGGAGAATAAAAAGTTTCTCCCCTTTAAGCCCCTTTTAATATAAAGTAGTAAAAATTACGTGTTTCGCACGTGTTAAACAATTTAAAATTAATATTAATGTTGAATAAATACATTATCTATAAAGTTAATTGTAAATCTAAACAAAAAGTAAAAATAGTAGTAACGTTAAATACATAGTTTATTTATAATATTATTAAAATTTTACTATATACCATTGCTATTTGAATAATATATAATGTTTAATTTTATAGGTCTCTAACGACTAAATTTATGTTGACTTAAAAGATATCTCAAAACTTATTGAAATTCATCTATATATGGATATTTTCATTTCTAATTGCATAATGTTATAGAAATATATAATTTTACAAACATAGACAAATTATGATTGAATTGAAAATAATATATTCATTATATGAACTATTTAAAATGAAAAATATGTAAAAATCCTAAATTGTACTATAATTTTAGGAAGCTTGAGGGGTAAAAGGGAGAATCAATTTTTTTTTTTCATTTTAAGCCCTTTTTAGTATATAGTAAGATAAGATATATATATATAATCAAAGAAAATAAAATTATGCAAAAAGCTTCGTCGATACTTCATTATTTGTGTGATTTTCTCATTGAGCATTCAATTATAAGCATAGTTAATATCCACTTTTTTTCTTTAAATATATTTCAACCAAATTGAAATTTCATGCTTAAAGTACACAAATTCATTATAACATAATAAAAATTTAAGAACATGCTAAATAAATATATATAATAAAAAATGTTTGCACATTTTTACTTTTGAATTTAATTGAGAAAAGTGAAGTAAAAAGAAGTCATGCTAGAGACATAAACAATCATAGATAATTATGAGATTATATCTTCCGAATGAGATAAGAGAATTCTGTTATTAAGTATTTTCTTTTCTTCTACTAATATTAATTGAAGAAATAATTAGAAATAAAACAGCAAGTACAAAAATAAGTAATAACCCCCAATAGAGCAAAGTTAAAATTTGGAATGATATAGTCATTCAATAATTTTTGGTTATATCATGTGATTGTGAGAAAGTAAATATATGCATAAATATAATAATATTGTGTGTAGTACATAAAAACATATTACAAAAATTTGTTCGAAATATTTATTATCTTTCTATATTGATTGAGGTATTCAGATACTAAGAATTTATAAACATCTTATTTATCTAGAAATTAGATCCATATGTAATGGGAAAAAATCACTATATTCGAGAATTAGTCGTGAATTTACTCCATCATAATGAAAAATATAAAGTGTATGTAGAAATGAGTAGTAAACATAATGATTTACGTGAAAACCTCTTAAATGAGAGAAAACTCACGGGAAGCTTTTGATAGTATTTCATTTTAGAGAAATATTTACAAGATTAATGCAAGTTACGTAATCAACTTGTTTCTTATGTGTTTTGAGAGTCGTTAAGTGTCCATTTGTAGTTACATATTGCCTCTATTTATAAGCATTCATAGAATCTGATACATTTTATCTAATTCTATCTGAAAATAGGATCAACAGAATATTTTTCTGAGATCTAGTTTATCAACATTAACAACTACGTAAATCTTAACCGTTATATTAATCAAATGATCTTGATTAGCTTCTTTTCGGATTGCTACGTTGGTAAGCCATGTACCTTCATCTGATTAGTCTTTTTTTCATAACAATTTAGTTGATTTTATGGTTTACGCTCTATCTTATTTTTTATAAAATTTTCAGTCTAAAACTTATCACGTGTCATATAAGATTTTCTGTTAATCATATACAATAAAAACCAAATTCCTTATAACAGATGCGAGAACTTATCAAATTACCGTTATCACCCTCAGCTTATCAGATTTCCTCCAACCAAATGGCCCTTGGTTTGCTTAGGGTAAGATCATTCGGTGTATTTATGATAAAGAAAGTTCACCTTAACTATAATTTTAGAATCTTAAATATAATTTCATAAAGGAAGCAAAATAAATAAACCCGCCGAAAACTGGTAATAAATTGAAGGTCCTTTTCCTACGCAGGGTGTGGTTACTCTGATATCACGATCTGTAATTCACAACCATCATTACAAGACGACGAAATTTACAGCCTAAGCATACGAAACATAAAACCAAGAGACTCAAAAACAACTGAAACAAACCCACAAAACAAAATCCTCGTAGAATTCAGAATATATTGTCATTACAGAGTAAACCCACTCTCCATAATGTGATAAACATGGCTCCTTCTTCTTCATCTTCTCCTTCTTCCTCTAAATCCCCTCCTTCTCCTTCTCCTTCTCCCCTCCATTACCCACCTTCCAATTTCACCCCTGTAAGTACAATTTTCAAATTCCGATAAAACTTCCCTTGTTGGGCAGTTTTATCTTATTGAAGTTGATTTTTTTTTTCGTTTTTTGGCTGCAGATTCAAGAATGTGAAAGGGAAGAGGACGAGTACAGTGAAGGAAGAGGCCAGAACAGAGCCACCCCAAGTGGGTGTACACATAGGGGAGTTAGCCCCGCGCACCATTCGACCCCAATCCATCCTCGCCGCGACAAAAATGGAAAACCCCACTCAAAGTTACGGCCGGCATCGGAATCTATGGCCAGCGAAGACGTTTCCGTCAAGTGCAACAAGTGCAGACCCCACGTTCGAGAAAAGACCTCTGTGGTTCCACTGGACAACAGCAGCGGCATGCACAAGCACTCTTTCTCAATGGCAAGCCCAAATTGGATTTTCAAATCCTTAATCTCATCACTGACAAGAAAGAGCCCGAAATCCATCAACGACGGCGTTGGGTTAACTGATAGAGAGGAGCAGTGGAAAATAGCACTAGCCGAGCTCTCCCACAAGCTGATACAAACAACACGGAAAAGAGACGAGGCTCTTCTTGAAGCTTCGAGGCTTAAGTACTCCATGGCTGAACTGGAGAAAAAGCTCAACAAACTCGAATTATACTGTCACAGTTTGAAATCTGGGCTGGAAGAATGCAGTGAGAATTCACAGAATCAAAACGACAGTGTTTATCAAGCAAACCAGCAGCTCCATGTGGGTGGAGCTAATGATAAGGTAATAGAGCATTTCTTAGTAGCAGTATCTGAGTCTCGGTCATCTGTAAGGCTCTTAAGCAGGGCATTGACTATGCAGCTTAGGCATATGGGTGTCAAAGTATATGAGAGACTCTCCTCGCTTCTTCAACCTTATGATGTAAAAGTCTCTCTCTCAAGAAACCCGAGGAATTTAGTGCTTTACCTTGAAGCTTTACTAAACAAAGCATTCTTTGAAGATTTTGAGTCAATTGGGTTCCAAAAGAATGGACAAAACCAAATCTTGAACCCATTGGATAGGTGTGAGGCAAATTTTGGGTCATTTACTGTTCTTCAAGGCTTGACTTGGGAAGAAGTTTTGAGCAAAGGGACAAAGCATTTCAGTGAGGATTTTAGCAAATTCTGTGATAGGAAAATGAGTGAAATTGTAGCAATGTTGGGGTGGAATAGAGCTTGGTCAGAGCCATTGTTGCAAGCCTTTTTTTGTGCGTCTAAAAGTGTTTGGTTGGTGCATCTTTTAGCCACGTCAGTTCACCCCAGCTTGCCTATCTTCAGAGTGGATAAAGAAATCGGGTTTGACTCAGTCTACATGGAGGACATGGGAGGAGACAAAGCCAAGAAGCTTTTTCCATCAATGGTGAAAATCATGGTTTCACCTGGGTTTTACGTGTATGGCAGTGTGGTTAAATGCAAAGTGGTGTGCAGATATTACAACAGCAGCAGCATCAGCTACGGAAATGAGAAGGGTATGCATACTATGAATCTATCACCTTAGGTCCTTAGGATTGAATTATTTTGATGAAATTAAGGAACTGTTTTTTATTAGTTTGTTGTTTCTGCCTTTTTACTCTGGCTGTTGGGTGAAGAACTGAAAAGATAAATTTTTTTTGGAAGGGTCAAAGTAAGAAATTGGCATTTTCTTGTTGTATTTGTTTTACTTTTATGCCTTGTCTATTCAAAAATTTTAATATTTGGGATTTAGATAGATTCTTATTCATTTAGGACCAGACAGGTCTCCTTTCATGGGGTCTAAGGATAATTGCATTTCTATGAGACAAAACCAGAGAAGATCGAAAATTTAAAAATAAATAAATAAATAAGAAGCGATAGAACCCACGTGGGAAGGATGGTTCTCTTGTGAATTGTTGTAGGATCTTCTGAACTTTTTTTAATAATTGTATGAGCATTGCCTTTTGTTGTCATTGAAGTTGAGCCCTTTATTTTTGGGGAAATGGATGATCTGAAACTGAAAAGCACAATACATACCTTTGAAAATACTAACACTCTTTTTTAATTTCTTCCCTTTTGCTACATTGGTGTTATAATTATCTTCGATATTTCATATATATTTCATTATTCAATTTCTTATTTTGAAATTGAATATATATTCTATCATTTTTTTCTATATTTTATTTTTCTAATTTCTAATTATTTACAATCTATTTAATAGAGTTATATTCATTTTTTATAATATCAAAATTAGTTTATTCATTTGGGTTATTTGGGTATGTAGCATTTTTGTGATCATATAAGCATCAAATTAAAAAATAAGAAAAAGTAGAAGGAAATTATCCTATCAAAAATTCAAGGAAAGGTAGCTAATGAGAACAAGGATTAGAAAGTTGGGCTGCTCATTCCACTATCGAGAGCGTATTATATACACGTTGCAAGAGCTACACATGGCAACAATGCCGCAGCAAATTACTAATAATTAGAGAGAAATTTGAGGAAGTGACCAGCTAGCAATTAAATGCACAACCTTTATCATGGAAATATAAATGTAGATATACATAGCTATTTAGCCTTGATTTATGGGTTTCGATTTCTCATCTCTTACAAGGTTGGCATATAGGTAAGTGGCTCTAACATTGTCACAATAAATAGTTGGTGATTTAATATCAGTGATACCCAATTCTGACAAAAGGAAGGAAATCCAATAAAGTTGAGCAGTGGTGGAAACAATTATTGTAGGTAGTGATGGAACAAAATATTTTCATATACTAATAATATAATGAAATTGGAATGAATACAACTTAAATGCAACAGAGACGATTACAACGAAAATCATTAGAATTCTTACAAGAAAATTCAGAAATAAATATAGAAAATAAATACAATAGAAATTTCAATAATTAAAGTAGAAATAGATCAAGATCGAGGATTGCTCATAAGCAATGTCCTAAAGACAATAATAGTCCTCCACAGGGTGCGTCGAGACTACGATGAATCGCCTCTGCAGGATACAATGATCTAAGTCTGAGTATAGCAACCAATAACTCATACTCTCTCTCAGAACTCTCTGTGTCTCTCTCTCAATGTGTAGATGTTTAATGATGGTGATGCAAACAAAATTTTCTCTAATGGTGATAAAACTGAAGTTCTTCTTATGGTGATAAAAAAACAAATAGCTTATGTGCTCACACACTGCCTTTATGTAAAATGTGGGCAGCTTGGGGAGCAAATAAAAAATTGGTTAGTGCTGATAAGGTCGAAATTGGGGATAATAGAGATAAGCACGAAATTAGTGCTGATAAAGTCTAATTATCTTCGGCAGATAATCCATGAGATATTTATTTAGCTTTGACAAATTCAAAGCTTCAAGTCTTCCTCTCCATGTAAATAATAAAAAAATTGTCGAAAAATAAATCTTTGATCCGGACCGGTCCGAACCGAGCTAGCCGACCCGACGGACGGCAACGGCGTCGCGCGTATGAGGGGAGAACCATGTGCCATCTAGGGGCACCCCCAAGGCATGGGAGTTGGGCTTTATAAACCCATCATCTTTTCCTTGAGTTTTCAATGTGGGACTAAATCCCACTCAATTTCACATCACACACTTTCATTCACATTTTTTCTTTTATTTCTTTCTTTTGACTTCTTTTTCCTTTATTATCTCCAACAATCCCTCACATGAATGAAATGTGTCCTACCTAGACAACAACATGAGAGAGAACATATGAGATATGCATAAGGAGAAGTATCTTTTGGACTTGAACCTTCCTTAGTGAGAATTTATCAGATTTATTCAGAAGAACAGTGAACTACGTTCTTGAACTGAACTTCATCTGAGATAAACCGAGACAACAAATTTCACACATATCTCATCTTAATACATCTGAGTTCATACGATTTTGTTCATTTTGATCATGAACATGTCTCGCGTTCACGAGAGCTTTAGCAAGGTTAAGCCATTCAGACCTCTCATAGAAATGACCTCACTTCTACTCTCACATAGTTGACGATGATTAAAAGTATTTTGTTTATACTCTTCTTGTAAGCAAGATATCAACATCATTATATACTAAATATACCCTTTTATTGTCGACAGACAACACACTTTCATTACATCATAGAAATGAGAAGAAATAAAGTTTCTTTGTGTGTTACGTGAACCATTCCTGTCAGTTTGCCTATTGAACCTAGATCTTGGAATCTCCAATCAACTAGGTTAGGTTTCCACCTGAATGATTCATTGAATAGGCTTTAAGTCCATTCCCCTCGATGTTTGTTTTATTTGTTCCCTTGACAAACCTTTGGTCAGAGGGTCATCAACATTTTCCTTTGACCTTATAAAGTCTAAGAAAATCACCTCATTGGAGAGCAACTGCTTAATGGTATTATGTCTTCATCTGATATGCCCGGACTTACCATTATACACATTATTTTTTGCTCTAAAGGTTGTAGTCATATTGTCATAGTGAACACATATTGCTGACACTGGTTTTGGCCACACTGGAATATCTTCCAAGAAATTCATGAGCCATTCTTCTTCTTCACAAGTCTTGTCCAAAGCTATGAATTCTGATTCCATAGTTGAACGAGCTATACATGTCTTCTTAGTAGACCTCCATGAGATAGCTTCACCACCTAGGCTAAAAACATATCCACTAGTATATTTAGTCTCTAAACTGTCTGATATATAGTTAGCATCACTAAATCCTTCTAACATCGGTGGATAGATTGAGTAGTGCAGTCCGTACTTCATAGTAAATATTAAGTACCTTAGTACTCTTATTAATGCACTCCAGTGGTCACGTCCGGGATTGCTTGTATATCTTGCCAACCTTCCTACTGAATAGGCTATATCAGGCCTGGTGCAATTCATGATATACATTTAACTCCCAATTATTTGTGAGTACTCCAATTGAGATACTCAAACTCCATTATTCTTCCTCAACTTATAATTTGGTTCGAATGGAGTTACTGCAGGTTTGCTTTCATATTTCCCAAACCTTTTCCAAATCTTTTCTATATAATGGGACTAAGTAAGGATATATTTATTTTCAGTTTGCTTTACTTGAATTCCAAGAATAATATCTACCTGACCTAAGTCTTTCATGTCAAAATTAGAATCCAGCATCTTCTTAGTAGAATATATTATATCCTTATTCGATCCCACTATAAGCATGTCATCTACATATAAACATACTATGACAAATTTATCATTAGTACCTTTAATGTAGACACATTTATCACACTCATTTATCTCGTGTCATTGCTTTGGCGCTTGTTTTAATCCATAAAGAGATTCAACAAGTTTACAGACCTTTCATTCTTGGCCTTTAACCACGAACTCTTCGGGCTGTTCCATGTCGATTTCTTTCTCCAATTCTCTATTTAAGAAAGCAGTCTTTACATACATTTGGTAAATTTCCAAATTATGCAAAGTTGCTAGTGCAATCAACATCCTGATAGGTGTGATTCTCATAACTGGAGAATAGGTATCGAAAAAGTCTATACCTTCCTTCTTTCGATATCCTTTAGCTACCAACCAAGCTTTGTACTTTTCAATAGTACCATCAGCTCTCAGCTTTCTTTTGAAGATCCATTTACATCCTATTGGTTTATTCCCAGGTGAGAGATCTATCAACATCTAAGTGTTATTTTGCATAATGGAATCTGTCTCATTATCAACTACTTCCTTCCAAAAAGGAGCCTCAGGGTTAGAAATTGCCTCCTCATAGGTTTGAGGTTCGGCCTCCGTTAGGTATGTTAGAAACTCTGGACCAAATGAGGTACTCGTTTTAGCTCTTTTACTGCTTCTAAGCTCAGGTTCAGATTCTTCATCAATCTGAGCTCTAGAAGAACTTTCTTATAAACCTCATTTGACAGTTTGACTGTATCTTCCTTCCTTAAATGAAAACACATTCTCAAAGAATTCAGCATAGACAGACTCCATTATAGTGTTGGTACTTATGTCAGAAATCTCTGACCTAATAATCAAAAATCTATATGTGGCATTGTTTAATGCATATCCTATGAAAACATAGTCCATCGTTTTAGGCCTAGTTTTACTCTTTTTGGAAACTGTACTTGTACATTTGCGAGACACCCACACACTTTTAAGATTTTATAGGAAGATAACTTCCCTTTCCACTCTTCATAAGGAGACTTGTTGGTCTTCTTATGTGGAATCCTGTTAAGTATGGTATTTACTGTAAGCAAGACCTCCCCCCATAAATTTTGAGGTAATCTAAAACTGTTCAACATACAGTTCACCATATCTTTCAGAGTTCTATTCTTCCTTTCAGCCACCCCCATTCTGTTGAGGCGTATAAGGTGCAGTAGGCTGATGCACAATTCTATGTTGAGCACAGAATTCAGACAGCATAGTGGAGTCATATTCTCCACATCGGTCAGATATAAACACTTTGATATTTTTACCAAGTTCGTTTTCAACTTCAGACTTGTATGTCTTAATCATATCCAAAGTCTCATCCTTTGAACGAAGCAGATATACATAGCAATATTTACTGAAATCATCAATAAACGTAACAAAATATTTTCTACCTTCCCTATTAGGTGTTAATTTTAAATCACATAAATTGCTATGTATCAAATCAAGTAAGACATTTGTTATTTCTATAAGTTTAAGTGATTTACTTGTAAATTTAGATTCTACGCATATCTCACATTTATTTCCTTTTTCTAGAGTAAAACTAGACAAAAGTTCTAAATTAATCATTCGTTGTAAGGATAAAAAATTAACATGTCCTAATCTAGCATGTCAAATATTAGACAGTTCAACAATATAAACAGAAGAAGCAAAATTATTATTAATTATAGTAGGAGTTACAGTAGACACATTAAGTCTAAAAAGACCATCAGAACTATAACCCTTCCCAACAAACATCCCTCCATTTTTCAGAATAAACTTACAAGCATCAAAGACAAGCTAAATCCACTCTTACATAAAAGAGATCCTGAAACCAAATTCCTACAAATTTCAGGCATATACAGGACGTCCAGGAGAGTGAGTTGTTTTCCTGATGTGAATTTAGCACAACCTTTCCATTTCCCTTAACAACAGCTTCTGAGGCATTCCCCATATAGAGAACTTCATCCTTTTCAACATTTGTATAAATTGAAAAAACATTTTGGTCACAACACACATGCTTCGTCGCACCAGTGTCAACTCATAATTCCTTGGTGTTAGCGACCACACAGATCTCAGAAATCATAGCACAGAGATAATCTATCTCCATCATATTTGCTTGATTCACTTTTCCGTTATTACGGGGTTTATTACCATCGTTCTGATCTTTCTTAAAAAACCAGTCCTTTGCCCTGTGTCTGGCTTTACCGCACATCCATCAACTGCCCTTAATGCGTTTATCTGAGTTACCTTTCTGAGCACTGCTCGACGATGTCTTTCTTTTCTTGCTCGGTTGATTGGATTTGTTTCCTTCCACCAGGTTAGCTTTCATTCCGTAGGCTGCCCATATTGATTTCTTTTCATTTTTTCGGTTGTTCTCCTCTATCCTCAGCCGAACAATCAGATCCTCCATGCTAAGCTCTTTACGCTTGTGCTTCAGATAATTCTTAAAGTCTTTTCACGACGGCGACATCTTCTCAATGATGGACGCGACTTAGAACTGTTCATTCACGATCATCCCCTTGACCTTCATGTTGTTGAAGATAATATGTAATTCCTCCACTTGACTGATTACTGTGTTCTTATCATCCATCTAGTATTTCAGGAATTTTCCGATGATAAACTTCTTCGTCCCGGTATCCTCAGTTTTGTACTTCTTCTCCAAGGCCTACCACAACTCCTTTGCTGTCTGGAACGATGAGTAGACGTTGTAGAGGGTGTCTACCAAGCCGTTCAAGATATAGTTTCGGCAAAGGAAGTCTGAATGAATCCAGGCTTCCCGTGCCAATGCTAGCTCCTTCGATTGTCCTTCCTTCGATGCAGAAGGAATATCGCCCGTCAGCAGATGTGCTAGATTGAGAGTGGTCAGATAAAAGACCATCTTATGTTGCCATTGTTTAAAGTCGTCCCCTTTGAACATCTCAGGTCTTTCAGCGTGCAAAGTCTTGATTCCAGCAGATTGTTCTATAATTATTGTCTTTAGATTATTGTAGGTAGTGATGGAGATAAGCACAAAATTAGTGTTGATAAAGTCTAATTATCTTCTGCAGATAATCTTAGATAATCCAGGAGATATTTATTTAGCTTTGACAAATTCAAAGCTTCAAAATTATAAGAATTCTTACATGGAAATTCAGAAATAAATATAAAAAATAAATACAACTGAAATTTCAATAATTAAAGCAGAAATAGATAAAGATTGAGGATTGCTCGTAAGCAATATCCAAAAGACAATAATCGTCCTCCACATGGTGCTTGGAGACTACGACGAATCGCCTCTGCAGGATACAACGATTTAAATCTGAGTATAGCAATCAATAACTCAGACTCTCTCAGAATTCTTTATATCACTCTCTCAATATGCAGATGTTTGATGATGGTGATGAAAATAAAATTTTCTCTAATGGTGATAAAACCGAAGTTCTTTTTATGGTGATAAAAAACCAAATAGCTTATGTGCTCACACACTACCTTTATTTAAAACGTGAGCAGCTTGGGGAGCAAGTAAAAAATTGGTTAGTGCTAATAAGGTCGAAATTGGGGATAATAGAGATACGCACGAAATTAGTGCTAATAAAGTCTAATTTTCTTCTGCATATAATCCAAATAATCTAGGAGATATTTATTTAGCTTTGACCCGGACTGCACCGAACCGAACAGGCCGCGGCGGTGGCGCGCACGTGTGAGGGGAGGACCATGTGCCATCTAGGTCCTCCATCCCCCATAAAATGTGGGGTGTCCCTTAGGGCTAACCCCAAAGCATGAGAGTTAAATTAATAAACCCAACATCTTTTCCTTGAGTTTCCAATGTGAGACTAAATCTCATTCAATTTCATATCACACACTTTCATTCACATTTTTTCTTTTATTTCTTTCTTTTGACTTCTCTTTCCTTTATTATCTTCAACAGCAACTACACGATACTCGACTTCTATAGAAGATCTAGCCACAACTTTCTGCTTGTGTGAGGACCATGCTATTGCATTACCACCTAGATAGACAATTTAGGAAGTTGTAGAGGTTTGATCATGTTTATCTCTAGCCAAATCAGCATCTAAGAATGTATACGATGATATCGGTTGATTTCGTTTGAGAAGAAGGCCATGGTTAATTTTGTTTTTAAGATATCGAAGCAAGCACTTGGAAGCAAACCAATGATGACAAGTGGGACAATGCATATTGAAGCCCTCTAATCATACTTCGATAGGTAGTGACATCTGTGAAAGAAACATCTGGTCTTGTTAAAGATATTGAAGCCCTCTACTCACCAAGGTCTTTTATAGAAAACTTGCTTGAGAGTACTATCAAAAATTGCTCTAAGAACTAATTATTTTTACTTGTCACAAGAAGATAATCAACATATACCAAAAAGTAGATGACAACACCTATAACGCCCGATCTCTGGGTTAAGTATGCATGTAAATTTCATAATTTCAAAATCTCCAATTCAATATAAACCATAATTTTGAGAAAATTTTCTAATATTAAAATCATAATTTACCCATGATAGAAAAGCCTTGGCCTTAAATAGCGGAAGCATTAAACTTATCCATTATCATAATTTTAATCATTATATAGCGGAAACGATAAAATGTCTTAAATGCGTAATTAATAAAATCTCAATAAAATATAATTAAATTTTGAAATAATGTCAAAACTTGAAATCCATAATTCATGAAATTTTCACCATCCTAATTCGTAGAAAAACATAGCATAAACAAACTACTTGAATAACTAACTTTAACAAAAAATATTTTTCTAAGTCCTAAAGCAAATCGTAAAACTAAAGATCATAAAAATTTTTATGATCCAACTAATTATGGCAGTCTCTCATTCACGCTACTCGCCATCACCATCTACATCATATGATAATCAACTATGGGGGGATGAGTATTTTAAAATACTCAATAAACAAATCTCAAATGATAACATGCATCCACATGTCACAAATGCGATCATGACATAACATAACTAAACTTGACATATATCATAAATATAATAACGTAACATACTTGATCATGACTTGGCTCAACATAGCACGTAGATAACACGTGTCTCAAACATACTCATATAACAAACTTATTCATATCTTGTGTTGCATATTCTCGAGTTAACAACCTAATTAGAATTGTTCACACGTGAACTGAAACGTAACATGACAAATTAGGAGACAAAACAGATGACACACAATGGGCGACGGAAACAGATGGCACACATTGGATGATGAAACATATGTCACTCATAGGTGATGGAAAACACGAACATATGACACCTCATGAGTGACGGAACACATTTATAAATTATACACAATATGTGACCAAAATATGAACAAATGACACCCTATGTGTGATCAAAACATGAATAGATGACACTCGATTCGTATAACAGAACAAAACGTGAATAACCTGATTTCTTGTTAACTAAGACTTGTGCTTAAATTCATATCTTGCATAACTACCACTTGACTTAATTTAATTACATAGTTCAAAATACCCAATGCTTGACAACAATTAATCATATAGTTCAGAAGTAAACATATAATGCATAATGATACATGTAACGGAATCAGACAAGATAACATACTAATGTATAATCAAACATACTCAGACATTTATCTCATGATAATCAAATTAATAACTGAAAAGTAAATAATTATCAATGAGTCCATGAATATAAACATCATCGAAAATAAATTGAACAAATATTAAATATAAATACATGATACAATTATAACATCAGAATCAAATCACTATCTAATCTCAGTTACACAACACACACATATATATATATATATATATAGATATATATATATGAACATCAAAATCACTAGAAAAGCTCAATGCTTTAAACGACATCAAAATCACTAACGACAATTCTTTTGACTTCAATGTTCATATTATATTTACTGAGATCTAAACATCAATTTTGACCGTCATAAATTGCATAGCATTTTGTCAAAGACTATATTTGCTCCACAATTCCCATATTGGATTTCACACACACGTGTCTAACAAATATTAATGTGAAATTCTACAGAATATGAGAATTCAAATAAACGGCATATAAAAATAGCTCAAAACAATGTAACTCTCAGTCTGGTATTTAAGACAGCAAATGTTAGTAATTCTTTTTTTTTAACTCAGAAAATACTTTCATTCAAATAAAGAGTTTACCAATACAAAGATCATCGGAGTACTCCTTAGAAAAAAGCAACAATATCAGAAGGAAAATTATCATTCCAGCAAAAAGAACTTCGGGTAGTGATGGCTGTCTTTGCAAGATGATGGCTGACTAAATTCGTTGTTCTTCTACAATGATTGAAACCCATAACCGGAACCATTTCTTTCAGCCTCTTAATATCAGCAACTATGTTAAAAACTTCATGATCCGATGATGCTTCGGATTAATAAGTTGAATGGCATTGAGGGAATCAGACTCCACCCATAAAGGGTCGAACCCAGCATCAGTGGCAGCCAAAATTCCCTCTTATAGCAGATACCTCAGCGATAAGAGGATTGGATTTTCTGTCCAAGAATTTACAGAAAGCCATAATCGGCTTTCCACAGTGATTCTTAACAGCACCTCCCATGCCAATCCCACCATTTATGTTATTGACTGCAGCATCCACATTGAGCTTATAACCTCCAAAAGGACGTGGAGTCCATCCAGACGAGCAGTTGCGGGGAAGGTTATGGTTCGGCACTGTTTCTTTCCCATTGAAGATTCGAAATTCAGCCAGCATGTCCAAAGATTTTTGAGCCACGAAACCCATATTGATGTTTTCCCCCCATGGAGGATCCTGTTTGCAATCATTCCACCATGCCCACTAAAGAATCAAGAATTCCTCACATTCTGTATTGCCGAATTAGAAAAGATGATTAAAAATTCTACAGGATCATTAACAAGAGAATTAGACCCAATATTTGAAAAAGGGGTTTCATGCCAGAATTTTTTCGCTTTTTTGCATCTCCAAAGAGCATGGACAGTGGAGTCTTCTTCACAGAGAAGCAAGGACAAACCCCAGAAACTTCTAACCCTCTTCTCATTAAGTTCGAACCTGTAGGAATAATATTATTACAAACTCTCCAAGTAAATATTTTTACCTTTTTTGGCATAGCACAATTCCAAATTTTATTCCAGCATGAATTCCCCTCCTTACCCGAAGATGAAGAAGGAAGCCCGAGTGCCATTCTTGCTAGCCGGTATCCGTTTTTAACAGAATATCATCCATTTTTATCAAAATGCCAAAAAAATATGTCCTCCCCGCCATTCATACTCAAGGTATGCTAAGAATCCGGTCAGCCTCCTCTGGCAGAAAGCTATTCTTGATAAGGGCAGTGTTCCAGTCCGTCGGCGCGATCAACTCACTAACACGAGTGTTAATAGACAGTTCTAGTTGAGAATAAGGTCTGAAAATTGATGGAAGAGGAATCCAGTTGTCCTCATAAACTTTCACTAATTTTCCATCCCCTATCCTTTATCGAGTTCCTTCATCAAAAGCTCCCTCCACCATAAAATACTTCTCGAAATTAGAGAAGGATTACGCCCAGGGGTGGCCTCCATCAATTTGCCAGAGTGAAAGTATCTCCCTTTAATCACACGAGCCATTAGAGAGTTATGCTTCGTAATTACCCTCCAGCATTGTTTTGCCAAATTGATTGGTTAAAGAGTTGTAGATCTTTGAAGCCCAGACCCTCATACGCTTTAGGGATGCACAAGACCAAGCTAGCCAATGGATTTCTTTCTTACACAACACCATCAGAAGTTTAAAAACACTCATGTAGTAATTTGGAATTGATTGCGCCACTTCCTTAATAAGAGTTTCTTTCCCAGAATTAGAGAACAAGGTTTCCTTCCAAGCTTCTTCCTAACCCTCTCTTTAGTGCTAGGAAACAAAACTATCTTGTTCCTTCCTGCCATCGAAGAGAGCTCGAGATACCTTTCATGGCAATGTACTAGAGGGATATTTAGTATTGCTTGAATCATGTTCCTCGCTTCCTCACTTGTATTTCGGCTAAAAGAAATAATAGATTTCTCCAAATTTATTTTTTGGCCTGAAGCAGCTTCATAAACCTCTAGAATGGACTTGATTACATGAGCTTCCCTATCATTTGCTCTTGCAAAAAAGGATACTTTCATCTGCGAAGAATATGTGTGATAATCTTAGACATTGTCTTGCAATTCTAACTCGCGGATTAACTGGCGATTGTCCACATTCCTATTGGAAGAAGAAAGACCACCAGCACAAAGAATAAAGAGATAAGGAGATAACCGATCTCCTTGCCTCAACCCCTTTTCAGGTCTAAGAAAACCTCTTGGTTTCTCATTGATTAAAAATGAGAACCAAACACTAGAGATTCATTTCATAATTTTGTTAATCCAGATATTCGCAAACCCCATACTTTCCATCATACTCCTTAAGAAGCTCCACTACTCTATCATAGGCTTTGCTCATATCGAGCTTCAACGTAATTTGGCCTTGTCTTCCTCTTCTCATGTTCTTTATATGGTGAATGCTTTCAAAACCCAAAATGACATTATCTGTAATGAGTCTTCCTGTGACAAAAGCACTCTGGTTTTCTAGAAATCATGCCATCCAAAATAGGTCCCCGTCGATTAGTAAGGGATTTTTCAATGATTTTATAAGATATATTACATAAGCTAATAGGCCAAAATTACACCACTTTCTGCAGGTTTTGGGTATTCAGAATAAAGACATTGCGTATGATTCAACGCATCCAGAGACGCATCGTTATTGAGAATATCCAAACACATTTATGTAATTTGAGGTCCCACAATATCCCAATACCTTTGGTAGAACAGAGCAGGAATCCCATCTGGTCCCGAAGCCTTCGCCGGGTACATCTGGTCAAGCGCAAGCTTAATCTCCTCCACAGAGAACTCGGAGCATAGGCGTTCATTCATGTTATCAGTTATTGACTTGGTAACATGTTGGGTAATTTGCTTAATCCTCTCTTTAGTCGGATTAGATGAAGAGAAAATATCCTCGAAATAATTATGGAACGTACTCTTCACCACCTCAAAATCATCCGACCAATTCCTCGAATTATTAATAATTCCATCAATTTGGTTTCTTTATTTCCTGTAGGAGTCTTGCGTATGTGATGAGGGTGTTTCACACTCATATTTTAGATATTCTTAACTTTAATTTTAATTGTTCTTTGAGTTTAATTGTTTGATTTATGTTTATTTTTGTTTCTATTTTGTAAGTTTGATATTCAATTGCATTTTTATTGATTTGGGAAGATTTGGAAGTCAAAAATTCAGAAAAATCACAAAAAAAATGGAACTGGGAAGGAGGGCCAGTGTCGCGACGCTAACTTCCCAGCATCGATTGGCCAACGTCGCGACGCTGGTTCCTACCATCGTGACGCTAACGCGATTTTAGATTTGTTTTTCAATTGTTTTGCTCCAATCTAATCCTTGATGAACCCTAGTGTATAAATATAATATTTTAAGATTCTAGGAGGGCTCTTGGAATGTGAGAGGCAGAGGAGAAAGCTTTTTGGAGAGGAAACGAAGACGAATCCAAACGGGAGACGGATCTCGACTTCAATTCATCCTCAAATCTAATTTTTTCTTCTCTTTTCCTCTATGCTCATATATATTATTAGGATATCTTCTTATTCTAGTATGTTCTAACTTTCTTATTTAGGGCTACGACGTAGTCAAATCATGACTGTTCATAAATTTTGATTTTTAATTCAATCGATGTTTAATCAGTATTATAGAGTGTTATAATATATTTTTAATACTTGTAATTGCCTGACCAACTATTGTATGATTTTGGATTTAGTTCTGAGACTAAGAAGTGATGATTGAATCTGTTATTTGTTTATAACACCATTAGAATTTCATAAGTTAGAGATAATTATGAATCTAGTGTAGCAACTATAATTTCTTATGCTTAATAAGTTTCATTATATTGAATCTTGACAGAGATGTATGATTTATATTTTTTATTCATTATTATTGGTGCTTGAGAAAGACTGAAAGTTATATTAGAGAAATTCGCTATCAATGTTCTGAATAAATGTTAATTGATTGAGAATTGGAATTTAGAGCATATTTGCTTTAGTGAAATCGAAAACCATAGAGCTTTTAACTATTTGAATTTTATATTTTTCAAATCTTTATCGTTTTAGTTTAATTAGAATTTTAGTTTAGTTATCTCAACATTTCATCATTCTCAAGTAGAATTAAGTTTTAGTTAATTTTAATTATTAATATCAATCAATCATGTGGACGATACTCTACTTTTATAGAAGTTTATTACTGGATGACGATAGTGTACACTTGCACTATAAAAAATTCGCAACAGTATGGAACCATTTTGTGTTCTGATCTCTCCATTTCAGCTAGTTTTTGAAGAAAGAGATGAAACAAAAAAGAAGTGAAAGCTGAACTAACTTCGTATATTCATCAGTATATTCAAGTATATTGTTCGAAGAGAAAGAGAGCATAAATACTATAAATAGACATATAACAATACTAACTAATCCAACAGAATACAAGTAAACTAATTGTAGAAAAATACAGAAACACCCTTAAAGAAACAGATCTCACTATATCATCTAATACCCTCCCTCAAACTCATGTCTGATGAAGGCAGGAGTTTTCTTCGAATGAAAACAAATTTGGAAGCTGAGAGAGGCTTTGTGAAGATGTCAGCCAATTGATCAACAATAGCAATATAATGAAGGGTGAGATCCGTAAGAGTTACTCTCTCTCTAACAAAGTGATAGTCAATTTCAAGATACTTTGTCCTAGCATGAAAAACTGAATTTGAAGCAAGTGTCATTGCTGAAATATTATCACACCAGATCTGAGGAGGACTAGATAGAAAGACATGTAAATCACACAGTATTTAACGTATCTAGGACAACTCAGCAGCCATATTTGCAAGAGTCTGATACTCGACTTCAGTAGAAGACCTAGAGACTGAAGGTTATTTCTTGGTAGTCCACGATATAGCATTTGACCCTAAAAACAACATTACCTGTGGTAGAACGACGATCAGTGACATCCCCAGCCCAATCAGAGTCACAAAAGGTAGTAAGATGCAGTGAACCAACATGAAAATGTAGTCCATAATCAAGAGTACCTTTAAGATACCTAAGGATCCTCTTTACAACAACAAAATGCACAACAGTAGGAGCATGCATATATTGGCAAACCTTATTAACAGCATAGGCTAAATCAGGCCGAATAAAAGTAAAATATTGTAGTCCACCAACCAAACTTCTGTAAGTAAACATATCTGAAAAAGGAGAAGCAGTGCAATCCAAAGAGTGCTTGACAGAGCAAGGTGTTTTGTACGATTTAGCCTCAGACATACCATATTTCGAAAGTAAATCTCTAGCATATTTTCCTTGCTTAACCAGAACACCATCAGTTGTATAATGAATTTCCAGCCCAAGAAAATACTGCAGAGGACCCAGATCAGACATTTCAAATTCAAATTTTAATTGAGAAATGAGAGACTCAATAAAATCAGAATCATTGCCACTCAATATAATATCATCAGCGTATAGAAGCATGTACGTGAGAGAAGAACCTGCTAATCTCACAAACAAAAAAGTGTCACAAAAGAAGCCACAAAACAAAACTATGCAAATGAGAAGTAAACCTGGTAAACCATGCCCGAGGGGATTGCTTGAGGCCATACAAACTTTTGTTGACCTTGCAAACAAGATGAGGAGAAGAGGAATCCACAAAAGCAGGGAGCTGCACCATATAAACTTATTCTTGTAGGTGGCCATGTAAAAAAGCATGTTTTACATCCAACTGTCTCATAGGCCACTTAAACTGCGCTGCCAAAGAAATAACCAATCCCATAGTAGTATGTTTAATTACAGGGCTAAAGGTTTAATCAAAGTCTAATCTAGGCTTTTGTTGAAAGCCTTTAGCAACTAAACGAGCCTTGTACCTTGATATTGAATCGTCATGGTTATACTTCAATTTAAATAACCATTTACACCTCATTGCAGTCTTATGAGGTGTTAAAGCAGTCAAAGTCTAGGTTCCTTACTGTTGAAGAGTAGAAAATTCCTCTACCATTGCTGCTCTCCAGGTTGGAGACTTAAAAGCTTGAGTATAAAAATTGGGTTCAGTAATGGCAATAGTATAAGCTTTCTTTTTAACAATCATTGACTTATCTCTTGTTTGCATGGGATGAACATTAGTAGTAACAGAAATAAGTGTAGATGAAAAAGAGGGAAAAACAATAGGTAAAATAGTGTCAAACATAGAAGAAGTAGTTGGAGAAACATGTGGAGTGGTAGAAGGAATAGAATATGATGAAGTGACAGAAGAACATTAAGAAACAATAAGAAGTAAATTGAGAGAAGCCAAAAAGTGAGGGATCAAAAGAAGAAGAGGGAGATGATGCAGAAATGGGAGAAATAGAAGAAATAGATTTAGAAGCAAGAGGAAAATATGTTTCATAAAAAATTACTTGTCTAGACACTAACATCTTGTCAGTAGCATGATCATAGCATAGTTAGCCATTATATTCAAGTGTATATCCCATAAAAATAAACTAAGACGTCTTGGGTTGAAGTTTATTGGAGTTGCATGGTTGAAGGAGTGGGTAGCAAGCACAACCAAAAAATTTCAGGCGAGAATAGTCAGGTAAGTAACCAAATAGCTTTTCAAAGGGAGACATATTGCCAAGGGATTTTAGAAGGCATCCTATTGATAAGAAAAATGGCTATAGAGAAAGCATGAAACCAAAACCTAAGAGGAACAGAGGCTTTGGACATGAGAGCTAAAGTTATCTCTACAAGATGTCTATGTTTGCGTTCAGCTACTCCATTCTGTTCAGGAGTGTAGGCACAAGATTTTTTATGTAAAAGGCCATGAGAATCAAGAAAATATCTAAAAGTAGAACTAGTATACTCTCCTCCCACCATCTGATCTAAGAGTCTTTATAGGTAAAGATAAAAGTTTTTCAATGTAAGGCTTGAATTTAAAAAAAATGGGGAAAACTTCAGATTTATGAAACATGGGAAAAATTCAAGTATATTTGGACATATCATCTACAAATGAAACATACTATTGATAGCCAGCAAAAGAATTGATGGGAGATGGACCCCAAACATCACTATGCACTAAATCTAAAGGAAGTAAAGAGACAGACTTAGAGATAGAAAAAGAGAGCTTTGACATTTTTCCTTTCAAACAGCTAGTACCAATGCATTGTTGAGAAACAGAAAATGGAATACCAGCTTTATTCAATATAAGATGTACAAATGGAAAAGTAAGGTGGCCTAGCCTATCATGCCACAAAGTATTAGAAAGTGTACTATGCAATGCAACAGTAGATGAAACACAGGGAGAAGGGGATTCGACAGATGACAGTTCAGTGGGAATGGGATACAAACCATTCTCACTTTGGCTTTGGTACAATAAATTTCTCGTGGACTTGTCATGTATACCAAACCAGTCAACATAAAAAATAAAGTGATAGCTATTTTGAAGATATCATTGATACATAGGTAAAAGATTAGAAGATATAGATGGAACTCTATGGACATTTTCTAAGATAAAAGTGTGAGATTGAGTACGAAGAGAACTAACACCTGTGTGAGTTATAGGTAGACTTTTTCCATTGCCCACTGAAACTCCATCTTCACCATTATACTTACTGGACAAATTGAGAGTAGAGAGGTCTGAGGTCAAGTGAGCATTACAACCAGTCTCTCTGAGCCAGAAACTTGAGTTAGGTGAAGTAGAATTGACAGAGGCAGCCACAGCAGCAAGTTGAGAAGGTGGATGCCTGCCTTGACAAGAATAATTCATACGATTGTAGCAATCCAAAGCATTATGATATGGTTTCATACAAATGTGACATTGTATCTTCTCTTTAAAACCAGATCCATTAAAGTCAGAAAACTATCTAGAAGAGTGTGGCGAGGGACTGAAATTGTTGGGAGAAGAAGAAAAAACAGGTGGTGTTGGAATAATACCCCTCCCTAGATTAAAAGAACATCTACCTCTGCCATTGAAACCTCTTGCCGGATTAAAACCTCTTCCCCTATTAGAATTTCTTCCTCTTTGAAAGTTAGAATTAGAACCTCGTGGAAAATTGAGATTGAGCAGCAAACATGACCATTGGCTGGAAGGAAGAATCCAATTGTTTATGTTGACTTTCCTAGGATTTCTCTTCAGATTTTAGCAAGACGTGTAGCTCTTCCAAAGAAAGAGGCTCAGTGCGAGTCTTTATAGAAGTTTTAGAGCATCGTAGTCAGCATGAAGCCCATTTGTGGTGTAGATCAAAAGATCTTCATCACCAACAAATACAGAAGTAGTTGTTAGTTTGTCCTTAACTTCTTTAATACGCTGTACATATGAATTCATTGATTCATTTGCTTTCTTGGATGAAGATTGTATTTCTGGTTTCAGATCTAGAACATTAGTTCTCGACAATGAAGAAAATCTTCTTTCTATAGATTCCTAAACCTGCCTCGCAGTCTAACTTCCAACCACATATGCCATAGTCATGGGGGATAGAGTAGCATTAATCAAAGTAACTAAAGGTTGATCTTGAGCTATCCAAGAATCATATTTTGGATCAACTTGAGAAGTGATTTCACCTTTATCATCGTAGATGAACTTCGGGGGACATGGAAGCGTGCCATCAACAAATCTGAACACATAATGTGCCCTAAGTATGGAAGAAATTTGATTATTCCACAGTACGAAATTGCTCGAATCTAACCTCACAAAAACTAGGTTACAAATGTTCGATAAAACAAAAATCAGAGATGGAGTGGAACGAGTTGTTGTATAAAAGAAACAACTAAAGAGTTTGACGATGAGTTCGAAGATGATGAATTAGCCATTCTAGACGCAAGTCCAAGAAGGCTCTTATACCATGAAGAAATAGATGAAACGGAGAAGAAGTGAGAGTACAAAAACTATAAATAGACAGATAACAATACTAACTAATCCAACAGAGTAGAAGTAAACTAACTGTAGAAAAGTACAGAAACACCCTTAAAGAAACAGATCTCACTATATCATCTAATAATTTTCACGAGATCTTTACTTCCAAAATATTTCCTCAGCCTCCTATAAATTGTCTAACTCCTCCTTCAATTTGATAAGATTTAAGTTCTGAAAGGAAGCATCCTTCTTCGTCAGGCAATCCACATCATTTGCCAGTCTGTCAATTTTTTTCCTTATATTCCCAAACTTTGAATTGCCCTAATGATTGAATTGCATACCACAACGCACTAGCTTCTCATGCAAGGTGGCAGCATTTGTTGGAAATAAGTCATTATTCCAACAACTCTTAACAACATCAACAAAGCTTGGGTGTTGGATCCAATACTCCTCAATTTTGTTTATCTTCACATCTCCATTCCTTTTGCCATTGTTATCCCTAATAAGCGGCCAAAGGCAAAGCTCAATTGCTTGATGATCCGAATGCCCAAACTCTAGATTTGTAACAACAACATTTCTGAATAAACTTCTCCATTTCGGAGTACAAAGGAAGCAGTCAAAGCCTCTTTCCGACATTATCAACACCCTCCCTTTTATCATTCCATGTAAAAAAATCTCATTTGCATCCAAGGTCCATCAAATTGGTCTCTTGATCAATCACACGCCTAAAATATTCCATGAAAAACCAGTTATCTTCCCCTACCGAGCCACCTATCCTTTCCTCCTCAAATATAATCTCATTAAAATCTCCTCTAATCACCCACAATAGGTTTGAGGATTGATGGATTCTTCGTAACAACAGCCAAGATTGTTCCCTTTGTGCTCCAGATTGGGTCCCCATAGAAACCGATAAATAATCACTTCTTATTTTCTTCAACAATGGCATCGATATGCCATCTAGAATAGCCAATAATCCTCACATCAATGTCTTCCCTCCACAGAATTGCAATTCCTCCACTAGCTATTTTAGCATCAATTGCAAAAATAATTATTAAATTTATTCAAACCACATTTTGTCTCCGATAAAAATACCAGAGAGAAACCTTTTTTGCAGATAACCTCCCGCAAAGACCGGATTGTTCGGGCGTTCCCAAGCCCCCGAACATTCCACACAATGATACTCATACTTGTCGGCGAGACTGGCTACCAGTCACCGCCGATATAATTTCTTCCGACAGCTCCATCTTCATTTGTGTTTTACCTCTCTTCCCCGAACGGGAAGGACAGACCTCCTCTTCAAGCTCCCCCAATGTTAGTAATTCTTTCAAACGCAACTGTATGTTTTTCCCCACAATTCAGTTTCTAGATATAGCTATTTCTAACATATGAGCATGTGTCAATAAATATAGTAATATCTAGCAATTCAATTAAGTTATGAATATAACGAGCTCATTTATAATTCTTACATAGTCATGTCAAAGTTGCAACAGAACATCAAAATTTTAGCAGAAATTAAACAGTGCTGAGAAAATATGCATGTATAAGTACCCCTTATGACTGCTGCAGACTTATTGAAGAATAAACATAACTTACAAGCCTAAGAGAGACAAGTAATTCACCAAAATATATAAGTCCAATATACAGCAGATCGATGTAATCCATGTCCATGCGAGCACCAACCAAATTTTCCGTAACAAGTTCAATTCATTCTTTGGAAATGAGAAATTATGAATTCCAACCGAAAACTCAAACCAGGAGGAAACACATAATGTGTAAGTTGATGAGTAGCAATATTGCTAGCTTATGCAACAATTCAACGATTTAAACATATAAGCTTTATTTATATATAAAGCTACAGAAATTTAGGTGCACAAAAATCTTTTGAAAACACTGAACATAGCACTTAAATTCATCTATCATCACAATTAAGCACATTGGTATAATTTTTAGATGAATAAAATGCTTATACAAAATAGTTTATTCAGATGTAAATGTATTTCACCTAATGTGAAAACAAAATGTAAGTGTTAACATTGCATATATTATTGTCTTCTCACGCAAGAATTAATTTTAAGCTATCAACAATTTTATCAATTTATAATATCAATATAAACACGATCGACTTTTGCCCATGTAAAACTATTTATCTGAATCCAACATTATTGAAAATTCACAATAACTCATAATCGGCTTTAAGATTGTTAGAAATATAATAGAGGTTATTGTGAATCAATAAAAGATATTACCCAAAAAGTAGATAAAACATTGTTGGAGATAATTAGACTGAGGCGTAACGAGTCACTGTCCTTAAAGCTGATTTTACGCCCTCATGGAAAGTATCATGGTGCATCAAGGTTCATTACACGTCCGGCCTCTAGGATTCAACAACCTAAAATTTTATTATTCTACACGTGCACTTATAGTAGAAGAACCACTGAAACCATTCACTATATCCAGCATATGGAAATAAAAATGATTTGAGAAAACACACACTTTGTAAACTAAATTTTCAAATACATACTCAACTTGTAGACGAAAAAAATCTATATATAGATGTAAATAAAATGTAAACTTAACATGTAACTGCCAAGAGAATGAAATCAATTCTTTAATCTAAAATCAAAAGATTTTAATCATTGTATTAAAATCTAAATATTAATTTCATAACTCCCAAAATAAATTACTCCTATTAATTTATAACACATAATTAAATAATTATTAACACCTTAAATTGCAGCGAACTGAATCGCTTACGCCTTTAAGCAACTTGGACTCTTGAATTTATTCTTAATTTTTTGGTCAAAATTGAATTTATTCTTAATTATCCAAACATAATAAGGATAAACTACAAAAATTTCCTTCAAATGTTAAATAAACCTTAGTTAAATCTGAGCTATTAAAAATGAAAATGAATCGATCAAATCGAACCGAATAAAAAAAATGACAAGTACAGTTAATTATATATATTTTATCAGTTTGATTTGGTTCATAAATATAAAAGAATCGAATTTTGATTCAATTTATGATTCGTCTGTTATTTTTAATCGTATGAATTAAACCGAATAAAGTAAAATGATATAATAAAATATTATAATACATATATTAAAACTATTTTGCTTTCATTAACGCGCCTATTGCATTTTTACCTTTCCTAGGCGTGTCTCTCTCTCCCTTTTTCATTTTTGCCTTCTGTCTCTCTCTCTCTCTCTCTCTCTCTCTCTCTCTCCCTTTTTCATGTTTGCCTTTCCCAGGTGTCTCTGTCTCCCTTTTTCATTTTTTTCCTTTCCCAGGTGTCCCTCTCTCTCCCCCTCTCTCACTTTCCCTCCCCCATGAAACTCCACACATACTTAAATTGGTGAAGCTTGGTGGGATTATTTACTCTGGATTCTGTCTCTCTAACACCCTCTCTCTCTCTTCTAAAACTCCACACAATAGCTCAAATCGGTGAAGCTTGGTTTGAGATTATTTACTCCAGGGACTTTCTTAGCGTACATGCACCACTTGGTTGATTTTGAAGAAAATGAGAATGCAATTTTTATAGAACTCTGTCGCAGATTGAATGAGTTTGAAAACTCCAGACTCTTCTATTTCAATTTCTTCCGTTGGAGATCGCAGATCTAGATGTTTCAAGCTTTTATAAAGCTATTAGAATCAAGATTTCTGATCTGGGTGTTTCAAGCTTTTATAATAGCCCTATGTTCTTTCTGGTGAGCTTGCGAAACATGATACAAACTACGCCATTTTTTATTAGATCTTAGAGTTATTTTTTTGTTTAGGAAATTTTGGAGATTAAACTGGGTTTTGATCTCTCTATTTTTTTAAACTGGGTTTTGATCTTTTTCATCCGTCAAAATGAGTTTTAATCTTACTGATCTAGCATAAAGTTTTTTATTTAAGATTTCTAGTTGTAGAATTGGGAGCTTTTTATGTTTGTAATTTTGGCTATCTATAATTACTCCCTTGGTTTTAATTTTGATGATGATGTTTGTTTGGCTCTGTAATTTGTTATTTGACTTTGACTCTCTGTGATTTCCATGTTTGTATGTTCCACCAAATAATTCTCATATTTTAATGTTTCCAGGCTCAATGTTTTTAGTTTTTTCACTACTGTCGAACCGAACCAATTTTTTATTTGTTTGGTTCGGTTCGTTTCATAATCCACTCACGGTTTGGTACAGTGTCAAACGGTGACTTTCAGTTTGGTTTGATTTTTTCTCAAAAAATCGACGGGACTGAAGGATGAACGCTGAACCCCAATCTAAGATTTCAAGAGATTTATTTGCTCTAAAATCAGGATTCTTTATAGTTGGTGAGTAGTACGATAATCATGAGTCCTTCAAGCTGATCATGATGGTCTACATCTAACCGAATTACTAAATTGAAAAAAAAAAATACTTTTTAAGTTTGTTCTATATGGATCATATAGGTCTGATTAGACATCTCAGCGGGCAATTACTCTTAGAGAATAAGTAATTACATAAAATAATCAAGTTTTAAATTTAAGATGTAACAGGTTTTTTTTACTTAGTGAAAATAGACAATTTTTAATGCCACCTCATCAATCATCAATCCATTAATGATAAAAAATGAATAGACATTAATACTCTTTACTTTACATAATTTTGATTGGAACTTTAATTTTAATTTTTATTTCGTTTTAATCTCATTTATTTAAGGAATTGAATAGTATCCTAAAAATTGGTTTAAAACAATCATCATATCTTTTAATAATAGAAAGTTATTTTGCTGTTTAATAGTACCTAATATAGGTGATTTTTTCTTAATTGTATCAAATTCATCCATTTGTTATGAAATTTGGATTGGTTTGTTAAACCCACAAGTGTGGAACCTGCATTGATATTAGTTAGTATATACGTTTAGCTAAAAAATTCATTGATGACTTGGTTGATCTATGATTGATCTTCTATAGTCATTCATTGAGATATGAAGAATTTGTTGGTCATATAATCAATCATTTATTGAAATATCTACGGATATATCATTGAGAAATATAATCAATTAATTCTTTCTTAATTTTTTGGTTTATAATGTGCTTATTACGATTTTATAGAGTAAAATTTAAAATTATTTTTTGATTTTCAAGTATTAATTATCTCTCTTTTTTAAGGATAATAATATATAGTTTCAATGATATTATAATAAACCCGGAATTTTTAAAATAAAAGAGGGAGCTTTGGCTATATATTCTTATCCTATTTTTTGCTTGAATTAAGTGCATATATATTTTAAATCTATTATATTCTCTATCCTTATTGAATAAATACAAACTTGCCTTTCGCTCATCAATCCCCATTGCCCGTCCAATGTTTCCATTATGACACAGGTTGGGTTAGTGCAATTCTTTTTAGGGTCATTAGCAAGAATAACCTAAAAAATAATTTTAACTGTAAATTTGGCCTACCTATTATATGTTAAAAATGACCTTTATAATAATAAAAAATATATTTATAATAACCGGCACCAAAAAACCAAAAACTACATCATCTTCATCCCCACATTCTCGTCTCATTCACAGACTCTCTCACTGAATCAGATTTCGACTGGCTTGTGACAGCGACGCGATCAATTATTGCGCCATCTTCATCATACAACATCTTTCCTCACTAGGTGATTCGCAATTTCTTCAATCATCTTGATTCGGAGTTGGAGCACTGATTTTTGGTTCTCCAAGCTCATCTACATTGATTTATGAGCCCACTCTAAGATTCTTTTATAGATATTCATCTCGGTGTGAGTTTTCTATTTGAGACTATATCACGGTGTCCTGATAGTGATTTCCCAAAACACGTTGTTTACGATGTGCATACATTATTTCGCAATGTAACCAAATTGCTTACTAGGTCATGTTGTTTACTCGATATAAAGTGTAAATAGTCTGTTTTCAATATGTAAACTACTTTTTACTCTATTTTAACTTTATTTACTATTCTTGAAGAAGGTGAATCCGGTTAATTTATTTTTAAAAGAAGGTTATTTTGCAGTTAAAAACCTGAGGGTCATTTTTATATTTAAAACTTAAAACATGGCAATTCACTGTGATGTTCCTTTAATCTATTGTTGGCTTGCTGCCTAGTTTTAAATGAAAAAAAGATCTCAACTACAAGTAAAATAATTTTATAAATGTACCTGATATTCAAACCTTTTCTAAAATAAAACTATAAAAGAATGAATTTTAAAAGTGGGAGTGAAAGTGGAAGTAAACAGGGAAAAAACCAACCAAGACACGTGTACGAGAAGAATGAATCCTGAGGGGACGCGTGGACCATGAATATTGTAAGATTGGAGGCTAGACGGGAAACAGAAGTGGCACAAACAGATCATGAAGTAAACGAAAATGTGGATAGGAACTCTAGCCGGGAAGGAACTCAAGAACGAAAAAGAGCACAGAAGCGAGAAATCTCAACAAGACAAGAAAAGCAGACCGATCAATGGGAAAAAGTTGAAGGAGGACCCACACCTTTTAGAACAGGAAAAGACTGACGGGGGACTCACGTCTCCAAAATGGGAAAGGCACTCACTGAGCTGTGCAAGAAATGAAAAAAAGGATAAGAATAAGAACAGGAACGAACGAAAAGGATCTGAAATGATAATCACATAAATGTGATTGATTAGATAAGCTCAATGACTAGGATGAGACAGATTGGCAGGTCATCAAGTGGCTGTGACTGATTGGCTCGAACCCATAAAAAATCACCAAGTGGTTGTGAATGATTGGCGGCTGAATGAGATAGATGAGAAACGAGAAAGGGAAAGGGCCCATACCTAATAGAGAGATCCCCACGAACGGGTGTAATCCCTAAGCATAATGAGTGCCTCATTTTATATTATTATTTTAATCAACTCATGGGAAGCTTATATAAGGTCAATGTATTAAATAAAAACTAGACATTCAATACAAACAAAAACACAACTTAGAGCATTCTCTTGTTCTTAAAATCTCTCTCTCTCTCTCTCTCTCTCTCTCTCTCTCTTATTAATATATATATATATATAAATAAATTGTTATCGATATTTTCTTCCTTTGATCTCTGGTTAACAGAAAAAATCTTTTACATTTTGGTGCTCTTGTTGAGAGGAGAAAAAAACCTCAAAGATACCCTCTAGAAAACTAAACCATGCCTCAAACCAGATTGAACATCGCCATTAACGAAGGAAACGGGAACGGGGATGAACTATCCAATCACTACGCTCCCCAAACTGAGATGGTTAAGGCTATCTTGAGCTGAATGCAAGAGATGGAACAACAAAATGCTACACAACGCGTGGCAGACGATGTAGGAATAAATAGATACATTGCAACGGGACCTTGCACAGACACATGCAGAAGTCAGTCAACATACTAACCGTGAGGAAAGGGAGAACCACCAAGAAGGAAACAGACATGAATTCAGACGAGAAGGAGACAATGAAAATAGTAGGAACGTGTAGAGTGAAGATGGGAAGGTGAGTCCAAGGAACATGAAAAGGAGGAGGCGGGAGAAATTTGCCAACCAAAAGTCATGACGGAAGCTGCCATGAAGGAGATGATGGAAAGAATGATGATGGAACTAAGGAGTCTGGGAAACAGAGGAAAAAACTGACCTAGAAATCTTGGACACCTAAATTTAAATATTATCAAGCGAAATCTGACTTTGTATATCATCTCAGACGGTTCAAGCAAGTCATGGCATTATACCAACATGAAGACGCTTTGATGTGCAGGATATTCCACATAAGCCTAGACGGGACTGCTCCTCAATGTTATCACTCCCTCCTACTCAATCTATTACTAACTTTACTATCATGTCCACTATCTTCTTGGTACAATACTCAACTAATCGAGCAGCAATGGAGGACTCAGACTACCTTCTAATGATATCTGCCCAGAAGAAAAAAGAAACACTTCGGAAGTACACTCATAGATTCAAGGAGTAGATGACCAAGGTGAAAAACTATGACGACAAAGTAGCAAGACTGACTTTTAGACGGGGGTTGGATCCAGAATCAGCCTTCTTTGAAGATTTATCAAAGATAAAATCTTTGAGCATAGCAGAGACTTTCCAAAAAAATGCAAGCATACATCACGTTGGAAGAAGAAAAGAACAGTTTGTTAAAACATGCAGGACAATACATTAATGAGCCAAAGAAAGAAGAACAGAGTTCAAGTGCAGGCAAAAGAAAAAATCAGAGAATAGAAAAGGAAGGTGAGCGGGGAGACAACAAGCAGAACAAAACTATTACTCGAAGGAGTTACGCGGATGACATCCATCCTAGAGATAAAGTATACACCCCATTGAATGTCTTGATAAACCAAGTCTTGGAGATGATAAAAGAAAAACCTTGGCTGAAAAGACCGGTCCCACTTATAAGGGAGCCAAAGCACACATATAAAGATAAATACTGCTCATTCCATAAGAGCAACGGAAATTTCACAAAAGATTGCTTCTAGATGAAGGATTATGTAGAGAAACTGGTGAAATAAGGATACCTTAATCAATTTATAAAGAGAGAATAACCAAAGTGGGAAGCTGAAAGGGAAGTCCATGATGGAGAAAAAAGGGATAATGGGAAACATCCGCTCTGAATAGTCATAGAAGCTGGTATACTTCATCAGAAAAGAAGAAAGGAAAGAAAAGACGGTATACATTGTTAGCTAAAGTCTGGTAGCAGCTGAAACCCATTATAAAAGGATGAAAAAATTGATACAGGTCATTGTGGTATCCACAAGAAAACTAAAGCCCTACTTTCAGACACACATCATAAAGGTACTGATGGATTCGCCAATTAGAAGTCTCGTGCATTGCCTGAAATAAGTGGAAGAATGGTAAAGTGGGAAATCGAGTTAAACTAATACGAGATCCACTACGAGCCGAGAACATTAATTAAAGGGCAAGCCTTGGCTGATTTTGTGGAAGACTTTACTGTTGACACCAAGGAGGAAGTAGAAAGCGGACAACAAGGAATTAAAAACGGGACGTGGGAATTATACATTGATGGAGCCTCAAACAATAAGGGAGCCGGAGCGAGAGTGTTGCTGCAGACTCCATTTGGAAAAATGCTTGAACACTCCAATCTCATTTAGATTCAACGCCTCAAACAATAAAGCTGAATACGAAGCTCTGATAGCAGGAATCACTCTATTACAAGAATTAGAGGTAAATAAAATAAAAATCTTTTGTGATTCAATGTTGGTAGTAAAGCATGTAACGGGGGAGTTCACGGTGAAAGACGAAAAAATGATTAGTTACCTGCAACCGGCAAATGAACTGTTCAAACAACTAAAAAATTTTGAAATCCACCATATCCCAAGAACAAAAAACGGACACACGGACGCATTGGCTAATTTGGGGTCTTCACTACAACTCTCACGAAAAAGAAGCGTACCAGTTGAATTTCTGGAAAGACCAAACATCATAGCCAAAGAAGTAGCAGAAGTAGAAGTTGAGCAGGAGTCGAGTTAACACGACGACATGATTCGTTGCTTGAAAGAATGGATCCTATCTCGAGACAGAGTTCATGCTAGAAAGATTCAACAACAGAGTGTCAGGTACTGCATAATCAACGATTCATTGTTTAAACGATCTTTTTCAGGGTCGTATCTAAAGTGCGTAAAGGAAAAGGAAGTTGAATACGTATTAGCATAAATTCACAGAGGGGTGTGCCAGAATCATAGTAGGGGTAGATCTCTAGCTCACAAAGTGCTAAATGAAGGATATCACTGGCCGAAAATGCACTGGGATGCCAAACAATATGTGAATAAGTGAGACAAGTGTCAACGATTTTCCCCATGATAAAATTGGCCTGAGAAGAACTCAACACAGTGACAAGCCCTTGGCCATTCATGTAGTGGGCTCTAGACATCGTCGGACCACTCCTCATGGCACCCGCTCAGAAACGTTTCCTACTAGTTACCATAGACTACTTCACAAAGTGGTTTAAGGCAGAAGCCTTTGCTAGGATTCGTGAAGAAGAAGTAAAAGGATTCCTGTGGGAAAATATAGTGTGCAGATACAGAATTCCTTGAGTTTTAGTATTTGACAACGGGTTTCAATTTATCGACAATACTATGGGCGTATCGAATAACTCCCAGAGAGGTGACGGGCGAAACACCATTTGCCTTAGCGTACAAAATAGAAGTGACTATACCCGTGGAAATAGGAAGTTCAACCCTCAGATCAGAACTAACTAAACAACAAAATGAAGATCTCATGAAAGGAAGTCTTGATTTTTTAAAAGAAAGAAGGGAAATAGCACTCGTTCAAATAGTTAATTACAATCAGAAAAGGAAAGCCTACTTCCAGAAAAGAATTAGTAGGCAAGAATTCCAGGAAGGGGATTTAGTTTTGAAAAGTCCTTTCAAAGAGAAGGAAATTTTGGTCCATCTTGGGAAGGCCCTTTCATCATCAAAACAATGGGTGGAAGCAGCTTCTATCACCTCAGGACAGAAGGAGGAGCAAAATTGGTAAAACCTTGGAATGCCAATTACTTTAAGAAATATATCTTTTAAATTGTTGAATATTATTGCAATATGTAATTTCTCCCGTGATTTTTTCCCAGAATGGTTTTTCACGTAAAAAACTGGTGTCAGTTCTTTTTTTCTTTCTCTCCTTTATTTTCAAAAAAAAAACAAAAGAGAGGTCGGTGGCCTAGAAGCCTAAGCCTTGAGAGCGAAAAAATCTTATCTCTAAAATGTGGAAAAATGAGTAATGACTATGGCCTGAAAGCCTAAGTCACCGAGGGCGAAACAAAAGCCACTCTCTAAAATGAAAATTGGGTTGATAGTTTAGAAGCCTAAAGCTTTTAAAGCGAGGATGTCTACTCTCTAAAAAGAAAATCAAACTGGAAAAAGGTCGGTGACCTAAAAGTTTAAGCCCTTCAAAGCGGGAAAAACCTTCTCTTTAAAATGTGGAAAGTAAACAAAAGTAAACCAAGGAAAGAAGCGAATAAGGGATAAAACACAATGGAAGGAAAGGAGAAAAGAAAATGACAAACTCAGAAGAAGATGGAAATGAGAAAACTTATACTCTCTAAACAGGAAACAACTCTGAAAGTGGGGAAGAGCACTGTAAGCCAAAAATCCTTTAAATTGCTCAAGTCTAACTTAATTTGTTACTGAGAATACCTTGGATCCAAGAAATCGTTATGTGCTAAAATGCTGAGTTACTTAATTCTTCTTCATTCAAGCATTTGAAAAATTATTCGATTGAAAACTGTTAAAAGTATGAAATTTCCATGTTTTACTTTACTTACTCAAATTTTACTAAGTGTAATTAGTAAACTTGTAAAGCATGCCAAGAAGAGAAAGTCATTTCCTTGATGATCGGAAAAATTACAAAATGACTTAAAAAAGGGTGCAGAGAAAAGGAAAAATACAAAGCACATAAGTATAATTACAGGAAGGAAAAAGAAGACTAAGACTCACCCACGAGGATGAGCCCAACAATAGGAGGGTCTGTCGCGGCGTCCTCAATATCCCCCGCGATGAGAACGCTAGCTTCTTCAGTCAGAGGGATTGTGGCTCCTCAGAAGCACGAACATCCTCAGGAGTGGCCTCTGCCTTGGTTTCAATGGCCTCATCCAGAGAGACATTGGGGAAGGTTCTCCTTTTTGTCCTTGTACCCGGCGAGGTAAACCTTCTTCTATCCTTATCGAAGAGAGCTTGATAACTGTCACTAGTCTCCTCCTCTCTTTGCTTGACCTCCTCTTGGGCAGCTTCAGTAGCGGTCAGTCTTTCTTCCATAATTTTCAAGTTCTCAAAGGAAGTAGTCTGGCACATCTCAGACTCTTCGAGAGCCTCATTCTCTACCATCAAAGACTCTTTAAGCCTAGAATGCTATGCTTCCGTGACCACTGCTCCTTGAGCTAACTCTTCAATAGTGCTCTGGAGCTCAACTTCTCTTTTGGAGAGCCATTCAATTTCATTCCTCTAAGTCTCAAGAACCCCACGGTTGCTCTCGATCTCCCTCTTCCATTGAACAACAATCTGCTTGTTGGCCAGAAAATACTCTTGGAGACTGTTGTGGAATATAATGGCCTGAAAAAAAAAGAAACAAAACTCAATAAAATAAAGGAAGATGATGAATGAAGAAACCAGAAAGAAGAGGAAAGGGAAATAAATTCATCATGCCATGTCTTAGGGAACAGAGTTGGTTCCTGACGATCATATTGTGAGTTGTTGCCATGTTCATGTCTGACTGGACCCCGCAGAGCATAATATGAGCTGAGCGGGGGTCACCCATGAAGTTGACGGAAGCAGTGATCTTGGGGACCCCATGAAAATGCTTACATATCCACAAGGAAGAGTCTTCACCCCCTCCCTGGGAACCAGAAGACTGGACGGGATTCGAATCTCGTTGTGTAGGGGGTGGAGTAAAAGGTTGCCGCTGAAACGAACAAACCTCCTTATTTATCCCAAGAGTCAAGGGAAAAGATCATAGTTGCATTCAACATCTATGAATGGGATTGGGATGATCTTTTAGACTTGAGATGGGAAATCAACGTCGCCTTTGTCCCAGAAGATAAACAAGCTCCACCTCTTAGCGCAGTGCCTATGTCCTTAGCGCAATCGTCCACAACATCTCATTCGTCTTCTCCTTACATCCCATTAGGTATTCTTACTTATGAGTCTCCAATTTCTGGTTCTAGTACTTCCATTTCTTTTGGGTATGAACAGGAAGACGCAGAATGGGAGCGTCTTCTTCAGAACATTACAGGGAGTGTTATGTCGACGTGCACACATCTGAGTAGTATTATTATTCAGGACATTGCCGAGGAAGAAAGAAAACATCGGTCCAAAGTGGGAGGCTCTGAGTTCTTCCCAAATGGACCGGAGCTCCGACGACTTACCGTAGACTTCCCATCTACGTGGGATCATCCAGCGACTATCACTACCCAAGTTCCCTCCTATCTGGAGAACATCTTGTTCCCAGCTTTTGTTCCATTTTGGGATCGCGGTGATCATTTTTCTTTTCTCAGCATCGGGGCGAGGGGCCATATAGTAACATTCAGACTCAACACGGTACTTGATGATGTAGCACGCCCTAAGTTCATCTACTCCTAAATCTAAACCATGCCTCTTATTCAAGGATTCAAAAGCTTGCAAAAATCCTATATGAACTAGGGGCAAATAGAGACAAAGCTAATTTACACGTGTGGAAGAATTCTTGAAAAAAATGAGAGAAATGAAGCTTAAGTCTCAAGGCTATGTACATATGGCTTAAGATTATTTGGTATGAAGGGATACGGGGGTGGCCTGCGTGTCCGCTTTCACCTAAACTGCACACTACGTCAGAGGGAAAGACATCACGGTGATAATCTAAAAGGTGCTCTAACTCGGCCTGGTTTCTAACCAAAGGTACAAGGGCCTTAAACTTTAAAGTGTTTCTGCGTGCCATGGATGAAGAAGAATGGATTTTGGGTAAGAAATTCAAGAAGACGAAGAAGAAGAAGAAGAAGAAAAAGTAGTAGAAGAAGATAGGAAGGGATAATATCTTATCACGAGAAGACGAAGGTAGGAAGAAATGAAGAAAGAGAATCCTTAAATAGGATGCGAATTTTAAAAGAAAATAAAAACGCTATCCATGAATTTTTGAAAAAGAGAAAATAAAATTTTCTTTTTAAATTAAAAAAATATTTTTTATTACTAAAGTTGAACCGGAAAAATAAACCAACTCAAAACTTTAATTTAGTTCAGTTGATTCGAAAACCATGAACAACCATATTCGGCTAAAGAGAGAGGCGCCTTTTGAGATGATGTGAGATAGAAAATAATGAAAGAGGTTAGAGATCTTGAATGTTTGGAGACTAGAGAATGAAAGAGGGGGCCGACTGAGATAAAGTTAGAGGATGGAGGTTTAAGAGATTTGAGAAAAGAAGGTTTGGTGGAGGCGTACAATGAAATAGGTTAAAGAGAAAATAATGAAGGAGTTGACTTAGGGTCTATTTATATATATAACATTGGCTCAGTCAATTCAATCAGAGCCAATTATTATTATCATTGAAAAATAAACAGAACTAAAAATTTGATTATTGAATTTTACAAACAGAATCTATCCACCATTAGAACTAAAAAACTGATCGAATCAGTTCCGTTCGATCCAATTCGATTCGATTACTTCGGTTCGGTTACTTCCTTAAGTGGTTCTTTTGGGCCTACTAATAGTGAAACACAAAAGAGCCTCACCAAAGAGCTAATGACTTGTTTACTTGTCTTTATAATCAGATGAAGTTTGAATTCGACTTTCTTAGAAATCAGATGAAGAATGAAATTATCAAGAATCAAAATCTGAAATCAGATTATTATTAACTATTGGCAGGAATCAGATTATTGAAAATAAAAATGATTACTTGTGTTTGCTAAATCAGGGAATCAGAATCAAAATATATGATATTACTAAAATATTCTTCAAGAAAAATAAGTATTATTTTTTAATTAACTATTTTGAGGGCATAATAGACTTTTCATAGTCTATTCCAAATGAATAAAAAAATATGAAATCACATTACTATCTATTTGCTAGGATCTCATTCCATGCAGTAAACGAAATCAATTCTGGTCAAAGTCTGACACCCAATCGGATTCTAAAATTATAGTAAATAAACGAAATGACAATTTGAATCAGATTCCACATAATCTCTTTGCATGAGAATCAAGTAAATGCAGCATAAAGGTTGAGACTATGAATAACATCAACAAAATATTGAAAACGCAAAGTGAAACCGGACTTGACAAAATCTTGGTCGTCTAGTATGAAATTAATGACTTTGATTCCACCTAAGGCACGCACTACGCAAACACTTCTTTAAACTAGTGAAATACACGTGTGGTGCACGTGATATATACACTTATTATTTTGATTGTTTCTTATACGTTATTTATTCTTGTAAGTAAAAAAATTTGAATAAGATACATTTATTAGCAAATAAAATTTGAAAAGTACAATTATAACTTTTATGATTTTCATATTCTTACTTATCAAAATATTTTTAATATAGTTATGCTATAAGAACATCATCTATACATTTTTCAGTTTGATTTTTTTAGTATATTTTTTTATATCTATCAGCTAAAAACATATTTTTATTCTTTTATTGATTATTGATTGAATTTTTTTAATATATATCTTAACGAATAAATAACTTAATATATCATCATGTCTAAAAATAGATTTCAAATTAGAAACGATAACAAAAATTGCTCAAGAGATACATTATTATGAGAAATAAGAAAATAGGAAAATTTACAATTAATGATTGATCTTCAATAGCCTAACGTTTATTTTGAAATTATAAATAAAAGAATAAATAAAATGATCAAAAAATAATTTTTATTCTCATCGTATTTTTAATATATTAAAGATAAAGCATTTATTCCATACGCCCTACTATCATGACCAAGATAAATAAATGATATTGTACGTATGACGACAAGGGTGTATCGATATGTATAAGAGACAAACATGTTATTATCAAAGAATTAATACGAGGACTAAAAGTGAAACAAAGAGAATAATTAGAGTACATAAAAAAATGCTCAAAAGGACAATAATGAAGGAGACTTCAATTATAAATTACATAATTAGTATCTATGCAATTTGGACCACGTCTTGTACCTAAATAAAGTAATGACAAAGCAAATGGTGTGTAAACAATAAAACTAGTTGGGTTTGGTAATTGAGAAATTATAGAGGGAATATTGCATTGCCAAGAAGCCACTGCGAGAGTGTTTAGTACGAGTTAAATATGAATTTTGAAAAAATTAAGTTAATTGATAATTTTAAATGATAAACTTAGGTAACAAGATTTTAAAATAAATATATTTAATAACACAAGATTAAGTTAAAAAGTTAATAAAAAATTAAGATTAAATTGTTTGGTATATATTGAAGTGATAAAGTTATTGAAAAAATTGTTAGGAAAAATTGTTGAAAATATTGTATAAAAAATTTAATAATAATTAAAATATTATGGAACCCACATGTTAATTATTTAAACTATTTTAACTAGACACTAACAAATTTACTATTTTATTAATGCTACTGAAAAATCAAATCCACTATTTTTCTTTTACTACACAAAAAGATAAAAAAAATTTGCTTACAATGTATAAATATTTTTTCTGAGAATACATATTTAGTCATTATATTTTATAACAAGTTTCAATATGGCCATTATAATTCTAAAAATCTCAATTTCATCATCAACATTCACGTTGTTTTCATGTCACCGTTCCATCAATCAGCATTAATATTTTTAACATGTTGCTGATGTGTATAATAATGTTTCACGTTAGCAAACATGTTAAAAATACTAATGGTAACTGATGGAATGACCACATTAAAAAAAGTATAAACATTGATGATGGAATTATATTTTTTTAACTATAATGATTACATTAAACTTGATATAAACTATAGTAGTCAAATAGGTGATTTTTTCTATATCTTTTGAAACAAAAATACAAATGAACTAAATAGTAGATTGTTCAGATTTTACAAGCGAAAATGTATACAGATCATTTTTTTATATCACTTAATTAATTTTCGTATTTGGCAAGGAAACACTTGAAACCTTTTCTTATTAACTAGCGTTCGTTTTAATCATTTAAACTTTATATTATACATGTATAAAGAGGATATGAATCCTTAAATTTTTCAAATACAATATTTTATATCATTCACTTCAAGAGGGAGCTAGCAACACTCATTTAAATAGTCATTTGGATATTCTCATTCTGTAACAATAACATGTGTCACATTTTTTCCTATTCATTAAAGCTATCAAAATGAAGAAAATAGTAAGGCATGACTTTTAATTTTATTTCTAAGTTTGCCATCAAACAATCTCTCTATTTTAACTTCTTTCTTTTTTTTCTTTAAACCTTCTGACTTCTTTCTCATGTCACTCTTTTTGTTAAAATCAAAATTTATCAAATTCCACTTACTTATAATTATGCTATTCTCTTCATCTCCTCAATTTCATTCACACTATTTTTTTTCTGAAATCAAAATTTAGCAATTTTACTCATTTACAATCATGCCATTTTGCCTAATTTCTAGTACGTCATTTTTTTCCTCAATCAATATTTCATTTTATATTCACCAGTCTCACTTATTTTCTTTTCACCAACATTTGAACTCAATTTCTTTTGTTATTTATTTTATTATAGATTATGTAAATTTTTATATCATGTTGATCCAATTGAAGAATATTGAGTACTGGATGGAAAATCTAATGACTATATTTTGTTTTTAAATTTGATTTATTTAGTGAAATGTTCTCAAATTTTTAGTGGAAAAGAATTGGGGAAAATGTTGATGGCAGTTTGGTAAATAAAACTAAAAGACATATACAGTGAATGACTTAATTGTAAATAAGTGAAATTGCTAAAACTTGATTTATAAAAAGGACGTAAAAGAAATTGGGCAAATGGCATTATTATTGATAAGTAAATTTGCTAAATTTGATTTCAGAAAAAAAAAATGTCTAAAGAGAAATTAAGGAGTGGAAGAGAAAATGGCTGATAAATTTTGATTCTAACTGAAAAATTTGGCATGAGAAATAAGTTGTAGAGATGAAGGAAAAAATGAAAGTATTTAATGAGAGATATGGCTTGGTGGCAAACTTGCAAATAAGATTAAAAGTCAGATCCTAATATTTTATCCATTTTGACAACTTTAATGAAAAGAAAAAAGATGACACTTGTCATTGTTATAGAGTGACAGTGTCGAAATGGTTGTCTAAATGAGTGTTGCTAACATCTTTCCTCATGAAAATAACGTACATATCTTAATATCTTCAGACAGATTTGCAGGATGGACCTATCGGAAAAGGATAGAGCAAGACGAGTTTCAACCCGTTTAAAAAATCAAAGTCCCAATCACGACCTGAATGAATTCAAGACGGAAAAAAAATCTCAAATTCAAGATCAGAACAGGTTTGATCATGTCGAGACCAAAATGGGGTCAGTTCGAATTCTAGGATCAACATTGTTTTATGATCCTTAGCTAATGTTTTAGTCTTGAAGAAAATAAAATACACAATTCAAGTAGGGAGGAATATGAATAAATAATAATATTTTATAGAGATTTGGGAAACTAAAAGATAATTTGAAAAAAGTGTAGATATGTTGGGAAAATGGGTCAATGAGTTGGAAAAGTTATATGATAATGTAGATTTTTATAGGAATGTGGTAAGTAAAATAACGTGAGATTATTATTTAACTATGTTAAGTAACTCTACCATGTCAAATAAGAATACTTAAAACAAACATGAGAAGTGTTGAAAAATAAGTTTACTACACACTTTACCATGCAGAATACTCCAAACAAACGGCCCATGTGAGTAAGCTGTAAATTTGGATGGGATTTCCTTCCAAAAACTTTTTGGGAGTAGGACCTCATAAATTTTTCTCAAATTGCCTAAGCCAGGCTTAGATGGCTTGGTTATGATGAATTAATGAGATAGATTAGTTTGACGACATGCTTAAATGAGTAAAGGACAAACCTTTATGGATACATTAAATCTTGTTGATACTCATAAGTCTGTTCTAGTAACTTGGAAGTTTTGTTGCAAGTCTAAGGAGGAAGGTAGTCTTGCATCAAAGACCTTTGCGTTCTTAATAAGATAATGTTGAAAAAACTCATTTGGATGTTGTTAACTGAGAACTCTATGATTTTCACTTATCTTTGTGCTCGTTACTTCACACAGGATCACTGATCGACATCACGATATAGTTCTTCTTCTGTCTAGCCTGGCCACAAATATCATTACGCTCCTTTGATGCTTGAGTCTAGGTGGTTGGTTGGTCATCATTTCAAGGTTCATTTTTGGATAAACAACTTGTTGGAAACTTCGTTGATTGATTTGGTAGATGATCATCATTTGTTACATCCTCATTTAGAGTTCCTTATGAGAGAAGTGTAGACTGATCTGGAAGGTTGACGTCTCCATGTGTCCTTTCGTTCTCTCATCTGGCACTCACTTCTAAGATTGAGGGAACGATAGTTAGCTCTAACGTATACTCGTTAGCTTGGACACATTCTTTGGATGGTGTTGTTTCTTGTAAAACTGCCTATGCCTCTCATACTGAGGTTGGGAATTTCGTTAGTTGGGTAAGCAAATTTGGAAGCCATTTATTTCACTCTCTCAGTCTATCCTCACTTAGTGCTTGTTTCAGGAAAGATACCTACTAATTATGTGTTGCGTGCTCGTGTTTATATCTTTCCTTCTTAGTGTCATCTTTGTTGTGCCGTGGAGGAGGACTTATGTATCTCTTTATAGAATGTCATTTTCTCGTGGGCTATGAGATGATGTGTCAAGTGTTGTTAGAAAGACTATCAAGCTTGACGGTACTTCCTTAGATCTTTGACAGGAAGTGATGAATGTATCTTTTAGCACACTATTGAAGGCCTTATGGCATACTTCCGTTATTACTGTATTTATGGTGGTGTGGTTCCTTCGTAATCAAGTTGCCTTTGAGAATAGGAAACTTTGTCTTTCTTGAAGCTCTTGCCTTACTTTGGCATTCAGTTCGTGAAGCAGGCTCTTTTAAGATCGGCATGATGTATAGTTCAATTGAGGAGTTTTTGACACTTCAACAGTTTTATGTTTCGAATCGTCCTTCCAGAGCCATATGTATCTTAAAAATATTTTAACATCCTCCTCCATCTGGTTGGTAATCCTGAGCTTTCAGGTTATGAAGGTGTTTTCAGAACCTCTAGAGGATTTGTTAAAGGTTGTTACACTATTCACCTTGGCGTATACTTTGCTTTTGAGGCTGAGTTAGCTGGTACTACATATGCGATTGTTTATGCTTTTATCTTTGGATGGAGACGATTATGATTGAAAAGTGATTTTGTTTATGTGGTGGCCATTCTTTGTTCTAGATCAAGAAAAATCCATTGACGTTGGTGTACTGCTTGAGTTAGATGTTTAAATTTTATTGATCAGATGGACTTGATTATCACTCACATTTATCGAGGAGGATAACCGAGTTACAGATTGCTTGGCGTCCAGGGCCCTTAGTATAGTTACTACTTTTCCCATCTGGCGAGGATCAGATGGACTTGATTATCACTCACATTTATCGAGGAGGATAACCGAGTTACAGATTGCTTGGCGTCCAGGGCCCCTAGTATAGTTACTACTTTTCCCGTCTGGCGAGCTAGAACGTTCCATTGGACATCGCTTTTCCCGTTAGTAGTCTAGCTAGGCATTTCTGCTCTGACTAGAGCTCATTTTCTCGTCTGGCGAGCTAGAGCACTCTACCATACATCACTTTTTCCTTAAAGAGTCTAGCCATTCATTTCTACTCTGACTAGAGCTCTTTTTCCCATCTAGCGAGCTAGAGGGCTCCACCAGACATCACTTTTTCCTTTAGGAGTCTAGTAAAGAATTTTTTTCTCTGATTAGAGCTCATTTTCCTGTCTAGCGAGCTAGAGTGCTCCACTAAACATCACTTTTTCCTTGAGGAGTCTAGTCAGGAATTTTTGCTCTAACTGGAGGTCATTTTCCTGTCTAGTGAGCTAGAGCGCTCCACAAGACATCATTTTTTCCTTGAGAAGTCTATCCAGGCATTTCTGCTCTTACTAGAGCTCCATTTCTTGTCTAACGAGCTAGAGTGCTCCATTAGACATCATTTTTTTCTTGAAGAGTCTAGCCAGGTATTTCTGCTCTGACTAGAACTAATTTTCCTTTCTGTGAGCTAGGGGGCTCCACTAGACATTACTTTTTCCTTGAGTAGTCTAGCTAGGCATTTCTATTATGACTAAAGCTCATTTTCCTGTCTAGTGAGCTAGAGCGCTCCACCAGACATCACTTTTTCCTTGAGGAGCCTAGCGAAACATTTCTGCTCTCACTATAATTTGGTGTTATCAAACTATTTTTTGTAATGATGGTGTGCGGAACGCCAAACTTACATATCACATTTTTCTGTATAAATTTCATGATTTTGTGCTTCGTGATAGTGGCTAAGTGCTCTGGCTCTACCCACTTGGTGAAATAGTCAATGGCAATGATGGAAAATTTGTTCTAGCTTTCCCCATTTGTAGAGGTCCAATTAAATCCACCCCCACTATGCGAACAGCCACAGACTTGGGACAGAGTTGAGCGGTTCGGTTGGTTGGTGTGGAATATTCGTGATCATTTGGCATTTGTCACATCTTCTTACAAAAGTATTGGCGTCTAAGACTATTGTTGGCCAGTAATACCCCTGCCTTTTCAACTAATGGTGCAGTGCCCATGCGCCACTACGGTTCCCGTAAACTCCCTCGTGGACCTCCTTCATGACATATAGTGCCTCGTCGGGTGTAATGCACCTCAGAGAGGATTATGAAAAGGCTATTTTGTACAAAGTTTCACTGATGATTATGTAATTGACCAACCTAAGGTGGAATTTTTAGGCATCTTTCCTATCATGGGTAGAGTTCCATCTCATAAATACTCAAATATGGGGTTGATTCCATGATGGGGCCGCCGCTGCCTTACTAGTTTCCAGCATTTCCTCGTCGTTGATGCTCAAGAAGGGAGAAACTCCACTGGCACTGTCTTGTTGATCTCGGTGTCGTGGTGGAGGCCAGCTTGGCCAACGCATCTGCGTTAGTTTTAAGTCTCTGGGATACATGTCCTCTTTTTATTGTTTCCAGGAAGTACCCATAATTGTTGTCCCTAGTCGAGGATTCTGTACAGATTCTATCTACTCAGGTCCGAAGACACTCATGCATTTTCCCGAGTATGTGTAGAATTGTTAGGAGCCTTTGTTGCTTTAAGCAACCCCAATGGTCGTTGCTTTGTCCTGTTGGAGTATCCTTGATGACTGGGTTGTGGCAGCCTAAGTGCATTTTTGAGGTGAAACTCGTCGCTCGTGGGTTCCTGCGTTTATCAAAATTTGAAATCTGCCACCTCTTGGGAGTAGTGGTAATGATGGCGCGTGAGAGTGGGGGTTCACGACCATGCGATCCTACCCCGTTAGATTATTTTAATGATCCTGACCGCTGCTATGAGGCCTATAAATGAATGGCTTCCTTCATGTCTTTCTCTTTCCCATCTGAGAAAGCAGAGCTCTTTGGCGAACACCCTTTGTGCGCCCCATTTCTTTCACTCTACGAAGTTGAGAAGTACTTTTTCCGACTCTTTTCTTCTTCTCATTTGGCAGCTGGGAACCGTGTCCTGGAGTCACCATTTTTCGATTTTTTGGTACTCCTTCCGTTATCACCGAATATTGCTTGGTAAGTCATTTCCCCTTCTCTTTCCTCTTTTGTTTTTTTCACTTATTTTACTTGGATTTTTCTTCTTATTTGGGGGATTTAGAGGGTTTTTCCAATTGTATGGACTCAAGCTCGCCAACAGAGGCTAGTGATTCTCGTGTCAGCCATAAATGTTGATGAAGTCCTAGTGTGAGTTCTGGTTACTAGGGGGACCAATGACTACCCTCATTCCCTAACTGAGAAGGATCTAGTCCTTATTCGGAAGAAATATCACCTCCCAGATTACATCCACCTATGGATACCAGAGGCGAATGAGAGAGTTAGTGCCCCACAGCATGGAGGAACCAAGCTATACCTAACAACTCTTGAAGGTGGGTTGTATTTCCCTTGTATCCCTTCTTCAGGAGATGGTTTTCTTTAATAGGGATACCTCTGGCCCAACTCCAACCTAGTTCTTGGAGGATCCTGCTAGGATCCTGGGTCTTTTGGAAATTATACTATGGCGAGGACTTCATGTTGGAGGAATTTAACTTTTTGTTCCAACTCAAGACTCCTCCTAAGAAATCGGGTGAGGAGGCTCCTTTTCGGGCCCCAGACTGGTACTACATCAACGGTAGGGCCAGGGGGTGAAGGGACTTGTGGACAGTGTCCCCACCTGGTGTAACGAGTGGAAGGACTGTTGGTTTGTGAGCTTCGAATCCTGGAAGTCTCATCCTGGGGATTCAGAGATCGCAGACTCGATAACTCGGGTCTTTGGGGCTGCAGGTGAGATCTGTTGGGATCGGTTGGTTTTAATAATGAATTTAGAAACAAGTTTGAACCACGAACAGTTCGTGGGCAGAATATAAAAAAATTCAATTTACTTATTTAATCGAATTAAATAATTTAAAATCAAACAACGTGCGATTATGCATATACGATATTAAGCAAGAAGATAAGGTTAGAAAAAAAATTCACCTATACTTTGTATCGAAGAATTTATGAACTAGCGGAATTCCTTCAATCGTTTTTCGTGTTCTTCAAGCTTCAGAATCTAAATCACGCACTTGAACTCCAAGAACGGTTTGTGAATTCGTCCACCAACAGCCACTCGTTAATTTCAGAAATATATCTCACGAGAATTTTGTGTAAGAATTTGAGTGTGGGATCCCAAAATGATTAAAAATAATAAATTAATTAATTTAAATATAATCAATCACAGTTAACCAATTAAGTGACATCACCCAACACATATAGGTGTAAAAAATATGTCTTGACACTAAAACACATTTTGATCCAATTTACTGTGTTTCTCTATTCCTGTTCTCATAAACGATTTCTGAGACCGGATGGACCCACATTAACAAAGATAAGAATTCAAATATCCGGTGAATTTATCTCCATAAATTCCCAACTTATTTAATCATGGCATCGTACGACTCCACTATAGGTTCAATGTCAAACTAATTCTCGATTCATGCGCGCTACATTTTCTGTTAGTGTAAATAAACTCTTTATATGTTCACGGTCCTGAGAATATTTTAACATAATACCCATCGTGAATATCAGTAACAAGAGCAGAATGTAAAATTACTATTTAACCCCTCTTGTTATTATTTCATTAACTCATTTATTGACTGTGAATAAAAAATATATAATAGTAAATTGTCTCATACAATTCACAAGTCTTAATCAATGACTCAATTCATTGAATAATTAACCAAGTTAATTTATTCACACACCCATCAATAAAGCATAAGGTGATATTGTTGCTTTCACAATTCAGCCATGAATTTTCATATCTGTGAATCATGTAACTCCAACTTAATTGAATTACAATCCCAACAACTGAAGTATTGCCCGCTAATTCGAACTCACTCATTTGACATATCAAATATTACAACTAAGTCAAGCTACGTATTCATCTCAGGTATAACAATTAGATTTAGAGCTAGGTAAACGGTTTTGGGCTCTAAACTAATTTGTTACCGGTCTATTCAACATGTTCATAACATGTCTAGGTTAACCATTTGAGTCTCCACTTCCATGCCCCATGACCTGTATCCATTGGTTCAACCTAATAGTCGTAATCGGATTCGATTGTCTAGTCGATCCTAAGACTGCGAATATCATTCTAAACTTTCTTAGAAGAGTTCATCTGGCTACACCTCTGTCTTCACTCTTCGTTCGTTAATGAAATTTTTAGGATTTGAGTAATTTACAAACACATTTTAATTTAAAATAAAACTTTCAACTTATTCATAAAAATTTAATAATACTAATGTCTGAGAAATAACTAAATACAAATAAATAGTTATTACACGCTACTTATGAATATATTCCAATAAGATCGTGACTTAGAGGTAGCTTGCACTTAACTCTAGAGTTAACTTTGTCTTGTTCTTTTTTATGTGTAGTCGGGAGGAAGAAATCAAAACAACTTTCTACCCATTTCAAGGCTCGAATCCTAAATCTTGACGGGATCCTTACAAGCCGTTGACACTTCAGTTTCCTTACCTCTCCCACATCCTTGTTTCGGGTCGGATTGTATTTAGATCCTTCAATAAATATTGTAGTTGGGGTCCTAGAAGACGCATGTTTGGTAGGTTCGATCTCAGAAAACCATGGCTCTTGCAATTCCAAAACCCCTTCCTCAAACCGTATGTGACGTCATCTATATATCTTATCGCATCCCCCCTTCTTTTTGTGCGTGGCCTTATTGACGTTGTTCTATTACTTGTATAGATGGCTGGGGTACTACTTTGAAAAAAATATCAGGTGGATCTCGAGGGCATTAAGGCACACAAGATGGAGGTCGTTCGGTCCAAGAAGCTGGGAAAGTCAAAGGAGAGTAGGGTCTTTCCTGCACCTCTTCCCTCCGCCCGTCCTCAGGGAACATTGGAGGTGTTTATTTTCATCTTCCCCACTAGTTTCTATTATTACTTCTTCTCTGAAGATTGTCAGGAGCCTCCTCAAAAGAAGCCTTAGACATCTTCCAAGTAGGGTCTGTCACGGGACATCCTTGACCGTGCGACTCCTATGGGGTCTTCCCAATATTTTCAGTCAGCTTGGGCCCAATTTGAAGTAATCAGTCCTTAGATCAATGGGTCTCCACCTCATCTCCTTGGGGTCACTTCTCTAGGTTCTAATCGGCCTAGCCTTCATGGTTAGAAGCGTAAGGTTCTGATGACTTTGATCATGAAGGGAGAGAATCGTAGTCCTCAGGACTGAGCCCAAGGGAGAGGTGAAGAGGTTGCTGGAATGGTGGTCTACACATGCGGATTCTGAGAAGGGGGTTGGCTTTCTCAAACCGCTAGCGTTAGTGTTTGCTTATGCTTTTAGGGAGCATACCTCAGATGTAAACCATGTTTGTCCCTGTAGCTTTCATGTCTATCTGTCATTTCCATATATGCTCGTCATTGTTTATTGATTTTTACCTATAATGTCATGAAGTTGGCACAATTTGGCTGTTGTAGATCTGTGATGTTTGAAGTGGCTAAGGCTGCTTCAAAGTACAAGGTCGAGCTCATTGTTAGGGCTCAGAGGTGTGATTCCCTACATCTAGCCAATAAAAACTAATGGGGGAGATCCAAGATCTCTATATTATGGTAAGGAGGTCAACGAGTCTCGAGGAAGAGTTGGCTCGGGCCAAGGAAGTTCGCCGAGATTTGGAAGCTCGACTATCTGATCATGATAAGATTGTCATGAGTCTTCGTCAACAAGAGAGCGTCATGTTAGAGAGGTTCCGTCTTCATGAGGAGAAGCTCGCTCAGGCTGAGAGTCGGGGGAGGGAGATTACTCAACAACTGGTCTTGGCGGAGGGCTTTAAAGAGTCTTCTAAGTTCAAGGCTACCCTACTCTCAGAATTCTCCTTAGGCTACTATAGCTACCGAGATGAGATCATCGAGGCTCATCCTGAGTTGGACTTGAGTTTCCTCATTTGTCCTTTGGAACCTTCACCATGTCCTCAGAATCTAAATCTGGTTCATGTGGATGATTCCTAACCTTCTTCTGCTACTCCTAATCTTTCGGTACCTAAAGTTGTCCTGGCCAGCCTTGTTGTGGGGGGTCCTCTTTACATTGGGTCAAATTGAGGAGGCCCGAAGCCTATCGTTAGAGCTCATTTAGAATTCCTATCATCACTCCTGGAGCTTTTATTTTTCATCTATAATTTTTCCTTTTTCCTTTGGTCTATAACTTTTTCTTTTGAATGAGGACGTGATTTCTTTGATGGCTCAGTCTCATTTTTACTTCTAATGTAATTCTTGTCCATCTAAAACTTTGAATAGGCGTTAAGATCATGAAGCTTTTATTTTTGACAAGCTTTATATTGCTCTGGATGGAAGTTTGATTTTTCCTCATTCCTACTTCATAGATATTTTAAGCAATAACTCTTATTATACTGGGTAATGGGGTTACCTTTATCTTTCCTGATGTGTTGCCCCATTTGAAACAGGTTGGGTCATATGGTCCTCTTATAGCCTCGAGAGTTCTTTAGGTAACGCTCTGTACGGGAGGTCTACTTGGGCAGACCTGCTTCAAACCGAGCTTGTTCTCCCACCTGGTGAGCTAAAAAGCAGGCCAGACTTCTCTTTTTCCTTTTGTGTCCGATCATCCATCCCTGCTCAGGCTAGCGCCTTTTTCAATCTGGCAAGCTAAAAGTAAGCTAGACATCACTTTTGGAGTTGGGTCAGGCATGTTTGCTCTAACCGAAGCTCATTTTCCCATCTTGCGAGCTAGAGTGCTTCGCCAGATATCACTTTTCCTTAAGGAGTCTAGCCAAATATTTTTGCTCTGACTAGAGCTTATTTTCCCGTGTGACAAGATGGAGTGCTCCATCAGACATCACTTTTTACCTGAGGAGTCTAGTCGCGCATTTCTGCTTTGACTAGAGCTCCTTCTCCCATCTGAAGAGCTAGAACGCTCCACTAAACCTCATTTTTCCTTGAGGAGTCTAGCCAGGAATCTCTGCTCTAACTACATCTCATTTTCCCGTCTTGCAAGATTGAGCAATCCACCAGACATCACTTTTTCCTTGAGGAATCTAGCCAGATATTTCTGCTCTGACTAGAGCTCATTTTCCTATCTGGCGAGCTTTAGCACTCCATCAAACATCACTTTTTCCTCGAGGTCCGTTCTTTTGGGCAAAAAACAGCCTTTTATTTTACGTTCGATCGGGCTACAATCCTCCACTTTTCTTTTTCTTCCTTTTTTCTTTTAGTGGTGGTACACGCTCAAGTGCTCCGTATTCCAAGGATGTGTCGATACTTGTTCGTGTGTGTTAGCAGCTGGTAGGTGTCGGGGGCGTACTATCTTCATTGGCCATTAATACCCCTACATTTTTAATTTATGGTGCAGTGTCTGGGCACCATTGTGGTTCCCGTTAACACCCTTGTGTACCTCCTTCATGACATACAGTGCCTCATCAGGTGTAATGCATCCTCAGGTAGGGGTCAGAAAAGGTTCTTTTGTACAAAGTTTTGTTGATGATTATGATGGTGTTGTCGTTGCCCTACTAGTTTCCAGCACTCCACCATCGTTAATGCTCGGGAATTGAAGAATGTCCAATGACACCGTTCTATTGATTTCGTTGTCGTAGGCAGAGGCCAACTTGGCCAATGCATCCACGTTGGTATTCAGGCTCCGGGGGATCTATTGATAATGTAGGAATCATATTCTCCATGAAGGGCCCGTGCTTGGGCCAGATATCTGGCCATATTGTCCCTATTTGTCTGGTACTCCTCGTTGATCTAGTTGACAACAAGCTAGGATTCACTATTATCCTCAATGTTCTCACATTCAAGGTTTGTGCCAACCTCAATCCTGCGAGCAACGCCTCATATTTCGCTTCATTATTTGAGGCTTTGAAACCAAAGCGTAAGGCGTTATCGATCTGAGATTGATCAACTGCTAAGAGTAGTATGCCCATTCTAATTTCCATCTCATTTAAGGCACCATCAACATATAAGGTCCAGGGGGCCCTACTGGTCTTCGCTTCCTCTCCGTGACCTATTGTCATGTCAGCAATGAAATCTACTACTGCCTGCCCTTTGATAGTTGTTCGTGGGATAAACCGATGGTTGAATTTACAGAGTTTGATGGCCCATTTAGCTATGTGTCCTGAGGTCTAAGGTTTTTTGAGGACTTTCCTAAGCAGGGAGTTCGTGAGAATGGAATGGGCTGGGAAGTACGGACGTAGCTTCCGTGTCGTGGTGACAAGGGCAAAGGCTATCCTCTCCAGGTACAGGCAGCATTTCTCTACCCCCACCATGGCTTCAGGCCAGGGTGGCGCTAACGAACATTTTTGAAACCACTAGGTACAAAGACAGCACCTCGTCGGGCACAAGTTTCAATAGCAATGGTGGGGAACTTAGGTAACTCTTCAGGGATAAGAAAGCCTCCTGACACTCCTCATTCCATTCAAACGATGTGTTCATTCGAAGGATTTTGATGAAATGAAGGCATTTATCCTTAGTCCGGGAGATGGAGTGGTTAAGTGCGGTGACCCGCCCTGGACCCCTTGATGCTATTCGGAGGTTCCATCTCAAGTAACGTCGTTATCTTGTAGGGGTTCTCTTCGAGCCCTCGCTGGTTAACCATAAAACCCATAAACTTTCCTAAATAACACTGAAAGTGCATTTTGAGGGGTTTAGCTTCATCCTATATTTCCTCAAGGTGTCGAATGTTTCAGTGAGGTCGGCGATGTGGTCTGCAAACCTCTTTCTTTTGACAAGCATATCGTCTACGTACACCTCCATGTTCCTTGATATTTGTTCAACGAACACTTTGCTCACCAACCTTTAATCCGAAGGGCATCACAACATAGTAGTAAGTTCCCCGGCTGGTGATGAAGGAGTTTTTCTCATGATCCGGTGGATGCATCAAGATCTAGTTGTACTTAGAGTACGCGTCCATGAAACTGAAAAGATCATGCCCCGACGTGGTGTCAACCAGTTGTTCTATGCAGGGGAGGGGGAAGCTATCTTTGAGATAGGAGTTTGTTTAAATCTGTGAAGTCTGTACAGGCCCTCCATTTCCCATTTGATTTCTTGACCAACACGACGTTGTCCAAGTACTCTGGGTATTGGACCTCCCTGATAAATCCAGTGGAGAGAAGTTTCTCCACTTTCATAATAATGGCCTCATCCTTTTCCGCATTCACATTCCTCTTTTTCTGTCTGAACAGTTTAAACTTCGAGTCTACGTTAAGGTGGCGGTACTGTTAGGATACATGTCCTCTTTTTATTGGTTTCTAGGAAGCATAAATAAAATAGTGCTCTTGCAAAAAAATCTTAACTGAAGGTTTGCGAATTCCTAAAATGAGTCTTCGAACTATGTTTTGAAGACCTGATACTTATAAAAAAATTGATAATTTAAGAATCAAATTAACAACAAGTAAAAAATTTAGAGGTCTAAAATATTTTTGGCCAAAAACAAGAAGTAAGAGAGAACAATGAACTAAAATTTAGAAATATGATTAAGCTTATAAATTTAGCCGTCACACATTTGCAAAATTAATTCCATAATCAATTAAAATTCTAAATTTTGATTTAGTTATAATTTTTTTGGAGTTTTTTATCAGGTGTTGACTGTTGAACATGTTGACTGTTGAACGCCTAATTTCAATGTCAAAGATGTCACTAGTTGCACTTGTAATTAATAAACGAGATTCTTTTACGATGCCGAGAAGAAATTCCCGACATTCATGATGGGCCATTGTGATTCTTAGATTGCATTTCGAGTCATCTAGACCACACAAAGCCCAGCATGTAACAAGTTTTTTTTGTTTACGTACTGGAGTTCACTAAATATGTACTGGAGTTCATCAAATATGTACTGGGCTTCACCAAATAAGTACAAATTAATACTTTGTAGAGGAGTTCACCAAATAAGTAGTGAGGTTCATCAAATACATAGTGGGGTTCACCAATTATGTAGTGTGGTTCACCAAATACGTATAAATTAATAATTCTTGGAGGGGTTCACCAAATACATACTAGAGTTCACCAATTACGTAGTGGGGTTCACCAAATACATATAAAATAATAATTTTTGAAGGGATTCACTAAATACATAGTGGGGTACACCAATTACGTAGTGGGGTTCACCAAATACATACAAATTGATAATTCTTGAAGGGGTTCACTAAATACATACTAGGGTTCATTAATTACATACTGTCGTTCACCAATTACGTAGTAGGGTTCACCAATTACGTACAAATTAATAATTCTTGGAGGGGTTCACCAAATATGTACTGGGGTCACCAATCACGTATTGAGGTTCACCAGTTACGTAGTTGGGTTCACCAAATACGTATAAAATAATAATTTTTAGAGGTGTTCACCAAATACGTATTGGGATTCACCAATTACGTATTAAGGAAATAATTAAGTATTATTTCTAATCTTAAGGGGTCCAGACTATTTAGCACGCGCAAATTATAGCATATAAGAAAGAAAAACTACATACTTCTCCTTCATCCAGTTGCACATATTCATACTTCACCTAATCAAACACTGAGAACTTTATCCAAAATTAATCATTTTTACAAATTTCTCAAAAACAGTCAAAGAAAAATACCATCCAACTCTGCTAATTAATCAATTAACCCTAAGAGTTCTCTTTAGTTTCTTGATTTCTTTCCCCAATTAATTAAGTAATCCTAAAAGATATATCAAGTTTATGATATATCCTAAAATATATACTTACACAAGCAAACTACTTAACACATCAGTGGTAAAAACATTTATAGTGTTTCAAAACAAGTAAGTTCATCGATAGTAATTTTCATTTTCATAAACACATCTGTTACATCAAAATTGACAGGTAAAGCAATAAACAAAGAGGAACTTAGCAAGTTTTACAAGGCTTTACCAAAGAGGGACTCATGAGCTTTGGTTGTTCTGTGACATTGCCAACATCTCTACCAGATTATAAGCATCTAAAACTTCCAGATGGTAGCTAATTACCTAATGATTACAACAGATATCACCACAAGGGTAGGTACCTCGAACACATTTAATCACCCACAATATAGAATAAACACTACATGAGGGGAAAAAATATAGCCGCAAGGAGGATAAATCCAAGATTCAAGGTTCATAAAAAATTGTAACTGAATAAAGGGAGCAGTACTAAATGGCAAGATTATGTGTATAAAGTTGGTTCCCAAGCATAAAATCAGATTACAGTGGCCTCATTAGTTAAACGGTAATGAGTATCTTAACGAACACATAATATGAAACACAAGTATCAGGTATGAAACTATTTCTTCCAGCAACACTATAAGCCAGTCTTCATTATCTCCGTTTTAACAATGTATATGGAGTTGAAATCCTTTCTTTCAACTTATGGAGCCAGCTAACATCACAGACATCCAGGCTTAAACCAATTGAAATGCATTCAACATGCTAAATCATTCACTTTTTTATTCCATGCAACTTGAAATAAAAGGCAGGCAGGCATTACTTTTCTAAGGGATACAAAATTATCAAACTTGGTCAATCAATCTAAATTCATGCAAACCAAACATAAAAAAACACATAACATCACATAAGTCAATACATACCTCATCAATAGTCTTGAGTTTTATAGTTGCGATGCACATAGTGATTACTTTTAATTCTCGTAAATACTAGCCCCTGAGAAACTGCAATGCATAGCAAATAAAAATGAGACCACCATACATCAACGACCAAACACAAAAAGATTTACATAAAATGATACCACTCATTCATCTATAGTTCTACAGAGCTTTACCTTGTAATGACCATGACTATATAAAGGTCCAGTTGTGTTGTTGGAACCTTCCGAGTCATATCTCATCTAACCTTCTTTTCCTAGTAATATAAAATTAAAAATAGATTTCAGAGATTTACATGAACACAAATCAACGCAAAACATACAAAAACTAAGCAAAACATACAAAAACAAAGCAGAGCCCAAAATTCAAAGCAAAACATAAAAAGACAAAGCAAACAAGACACAAACAAAAAATCAAAAGCGTACCCATCCTAGATCCGATGCTCCTCGGAGCGAATGATAAACCTGAAAACCTGTAAATCAAAACCACATCATAAAGATTACATAATCACATAAGGCAATCTAAACTTCGACATAGGAATTTTAAAATACCTTGTAGGCAATCACAAATTTCCGCCTCTTTTTGAACTATATCAAGCATGGAATCAATAAGCTCAGCACCTTCGGTATAAAGACCAGATCTTACACTATACCACAAATTGCTTCACCTGGACCACCACCACCACCTAATCGTAAAACCTAGGCCTACTAGAGCCGATGAAGGCACAACAGAAGGGTGAAACATTGTTAGGAAAAAGGGATGAACAATCACATCATAGAGAGTATGAGAGGGAGACAGAGAGAAATAGAGAGAGCACCGACGATGAATGTTATGATTTTTCTATAGTGCAAGTGTACACTATCGTCGTCAAGTATTAAATTTCTATAAAAATAGAGTATCATCCACATGATTAATTGATATTAATAATTGAAATTAATTAAACCTTAAATTTAATTGAGAATGACAAAATTTTGGAATTTTTAATTGAACTAAAATGATAAAGATTTGATAAAGATAAATAATTTAAAATTGAATAGATAAAAGATCTAGGGATTCCGATTTTATCAAACCAAACACGCTCAAAATTTTAAAACTCAATCAATCAATGTTTATCAAATTATTGACAACGAATGTCGCTAAAGTAATTATCAATATTTCTCAAGCATCGATAACAATGAATCAAAAATACTAATCTCACATCACTGTCAAGATTCAATAGGTTGAAACTCATGAAGCACTAGAAATTATAATTGCTATATTAGATCTATAATTATCTCTAACTTATGAAATTCTAATGGTGTTATAAACAAAGAGCAAATTCAATCATCACTTCTCAGTCTCACAATTAAATCCAAAATCATGCAATAGTTAGCCAAACAATCACAAGCATTAAGAACGGATTATAACACTCAATAATACTAAATAAACATCGATTAAATTAAAAACTAAAATTTATGAACAATCATAGTTTGGGTATGTCATAGCCCTAGATAAGAAATTTAGAACATACTAGAATAAGAAGATATCCAAATAATATTCACGAACATTGAGGAAAGAGAAGAAAAACTAGATTTGAGGATGATTTGAAGTTGAAATCCGTCTGCCGGTTGGATTCGTCTTCATTTCCTCTCCAAAAAGCTTTCTCCTCTACCTCCCACGCCTAAAAAGTTTTCAAAAAGACCTAAAATATTCCCTTTATACACTAGGGTTCAATAAGAATAAAATAGGAGAGAAAAACACGAAAAATGTTATCGTGTCAGCATCACGGCGCTGGCTGGCTTACTGCCAAGCTACCGAGCGACCAGCGCTAGGGCGCTGGCACCCAGCGTCGTGACGTCCCATCACGACTCTGGTCCTTCTTCCCAGGTCCATCCTTTTCTCATTTTCTTTGCATTTTTGCCATCGAAGTCTTTTAAAATCAACCCAAATGAACAAGAATATTTACTATAAAAATGAATATAAACCAAAAATAAATCAAACAATAACCCTGAAAGAATTAACAAAATTAAATTTAAGATTAACTAAAATATGAGTGTGAAACGCACTTATCAAATACCCCTAAACTTAATTTTTTGCTAGTCCTCGAGTAAAATAAAACAAAAAAATCAAATAAAGAAATACTAAACTCTATTTAGCAAAATTGCGGATCAAATGACGAAAAATTTTTGACTAATGAAATATGCCTCAAAGATTTCAAAATAGCGATAACCCAAGGAAAATGTATGAATTGTGATCGTAAAGAATTTCAACACAAACACCAACTTACATTACACTTTGTAAAATCCCGAGTGTGTGTGTGTTACCTTAAGTCATCCAACTTCTTTATCTCAAATGATTTTATGCAACCAAGTCTTGCAAAAGCGGATCCATTAATCTATAAATAGATTAGAACTCCATAGGCCAACCTTTTATGTCACTCTCCTCTAATGTAGCCAAACCACAACACTTTGGATCATAAGGACTTTCGTAGACTTGTAATGTATGGCTAGGGTTTAAGGTAGGATAAATGATATTATTTCGGCTCAATCTTTACCCATAGTCACACATGTATTCTAGGAATCAACAAGCTTAACTCAACTTATCTTGTAGCACCCCCAAACTTGTCATTCTACCTCTTGAAGTATCAACCATGCTCAACCATTTTTTTTTTTGAACTTTTTGAATTTTATTTCTTTAAGCTTCTCTTTTTCTTAATCAGCTTTCAGCTAATAGCTCCCAAACTAGTTGGTCTTAGGGTATTAGGTTTTAAGACACCCCTTAGAGTTTAGTCACTCAAGTCTAAGAGGCTATGAATTCAAATTTATTCACAATTTTTTTATATCGAAACACCTCCCATCCACCCAGATTGTCATAACTCCAAGTATTTTCCCAGAACATCCAAATACTATGAGTAAAAAGGGTTCCTAGGAAATGTTTTTTAAAAGATTGTGAAATTATCATGGGTGATAAAAAAATAATTATGCAAAAGTTGGCGTAAAAAGCTCAAACGGTCCAAAGATGGCCTAAATCATGTCCTAAGTGAAATGTAGCCTGGAATTTTTCCTCGACAACAATAATTTGGTTCTAGAGCTCTTATGAGACCATAATGATTTCTTAAGTTACATAAAATTTTTCTAAGTAAAAATATAATCAAACACTCAAGGCTAGGTGCTCAATATGTCGGGATTCTCTAGTGAAATGCAAATCAATAATTTGTTCAAACACACACAGATACACAAATTCATCAATTTTCCAAAGCTATCAATAATTCAAAACCAATCTCATCATAGGTTCTTGTGTTGTCTACAACAGAATGTCAAAAAATTTAATTAAAGCCACCACCCCAATGAAAAGAAAATATGTAAAAGTAAGTAGAGATGACTTCCCTAAATAATGATGAGCTATCAACCTCATCATTCTCTACATTGTTCATGTTATCTCCAACTGAGGGGAAAGTGGTGCATAAGCCAAATTTGTCCATAATTTTTTTTTGAATAAAAACCTGAAGAAAAACAAAAATTAAATAAGCAAAATAAAATAATTAAAAAAACTAAAAAAATGAGAAAATAGAAACAAAATCGGGTTGCCTCCCGGTAGCGCTTGCTTTAATGTCTTCAGCCAGACATAATTATCATCTAGGTTTCACCCATTGTCCACTAACTTTAGAATACCCTTTGTGTCAGAAATTGATCAGCCTAAGACCATTTGTTGCTTTCTCAACACCCTCACTAGCTTGTCTTCTTGTTTATCATTTACAGAAGTAGAAATAATGACAGGTTGAGTGGATGCTTCTCCCATAAAGGTGTACTGAAGGTGGAGGTCTAACACCGATGGTTTTTCAATAAATGATAGGTGTCTGGGTTTACCTTCTTCAAGTTCTGCACTATCCACCCGCAAACAACTATTCATATCATTTGGGTTTTTAGCTGCTTTGAAGACATTAAAAATTACATGACCATCTTGCACTCTTAGAATAAGTTCCCATTTTTTCACATCAATAAGAATTCTTCCCGTAGCTAAAAATGGTCTACCAAGAATAATTAGAATTTCTTAGTTTTCCTCCATGTCAAGAACAATAAAATCAGCTGGAAAAATAAATTTATCCACCTTTACCAAAACATCCTCAATAATCCACAATAAATATCTGATAGACCGATCAGCTAACTATAAAGATACCATCGTGGACTTAACTTCTTCAAGACCTAGCTTCTTGTATACTGAATACAGTATCAAATTGATACCATCCCCAAGATCACATAAAGTCTTTTCAAAATATGAATTCCCAATGGTGCAAAGAATAGTAAAACTCTCAGGGTCCATTAACTTCAGAGGTAATTTATTTTGCAGCTACACTCTTCAGTAAGTACAACTGTCTAATACTCCTCTAGCTTTCTCTTGTTTGAGAGAATATCCTTCATGAATTCGACATAGCTCGGCATTTGTTCCAAAGCATCAGTAAAATGGATATTTATATGTAGTTTCCTAAACACATCAAGAAATTAGAAAATTATTTGTTCTATTTTTGGTTCTGGAACCGCTGAGGGTATGGAATAGGTGGAACATATGGAGGAGTTTTATCAGGAAAGAGCTTTGACTTAGGCTTGCCTTTCTTCTTTTCTGAGCTCTTAGCAAGATCGTCATCCATTGTTTCATCTTTTGCTTCAATTGGCTGAGAATTTTCAACAGTGGTTTTCTGAGTTTCTACCAACTCCTTTCCACTGTGAAGAGTAATGGCGTTTACTAGTTAGGAATTCTGACAGTTGACCCATTTGAAGCTCCAAATTCTGGATAGATGCAACTTGACTCTAAATACTTATTTCTTGCCTCTAAGGTATAACATTTGTTTTTGCCATAAATTGAGTAGTATTGACTGTGAGCTGGGTAAGATCATCTTTTAAAGAAAATCTAGGTTTTTGAGGCTGAGTAGCAACTGGTGGATTCATCACATTCTGATTATTCTTTCAAGAGAAATTAGGGTGATTTCACCACCCTTGGTTGTAAGTGTTGGAAAATGGGTTACTCTGCCTGTTGTAATTCTCAATAAAATTAACATGTTTTGACTGAGAATGAGCAAAGGGATTTCTGGCTTGACATTTAGTACTAAGATGAGGTCCATTGCATAATTTATAAACATTCTGCGAAGCATGAATAACACTAGCATTGGCGGTGAAATAGCTCAATTGCTCAGACAATGTAGCTACTTGAGCAGTAAGAGCATCGACTTCGTGAACTCCATGAATCTTTCTCGATACGTTGCGCTCAATTGGCCATTGATAGGCATTACAGCCATTTCTTTAACCAAATCATAAGCCTTCTCATGTGTTTTGCCCCATTAAAGCTCATCCTGCTGCTGTATCCACTAGTGTCCTCGTTGAATTTCCCAAACCATTGTAGAAAAATTGGACTTGTAGCCATCCAAGGAGTCCATGATGTGGCATCCTTTCAACATCTCTTTCAACCTCTCTCAAGATTCATAAAGAGATTCCATATCAATTGGACAAAAGTAGTGAGCTCGTTCCTCATCGTGGCTGTTTTAGCTGGTGGAAAGAATTTAGCCAAAAATTTCTCAAAAAGTCCATTACAACTGGTGATTGATCATGTGGGTAAAGAGTTCCACTAACTCTTAACCTATCTCGAAGTGAAAATGGGGATAATCGTAGCCTAATTGCATCAGTTGAGATATTGTTGCGCTTGAATGTCTCATAAATTTCGAGGAAAGTGGCTATGTGAACATTTGGATCATCATTAAGCAGGCCACTGAACTGATTTGCTTGCACCATGTGAATGCGAGTCGGCTTAATCTCAAAATTATTGGCATTAATAACGTGGCGTTGAATGGCAGACGCGACCTCATTGACCACTGTATAGCATAATCCCGAATTGCCCAGTTATTTTGGTTGTTCACAATTCATGATTTTCTCTAATGTCTTCCATGGTTTCTTGAGGTTGCTTAGAAGTTTCTCTCCTCACTTTTCTATTACGAAGACAAGTTCGCTCAATTTTCAAATTTAGAGGAGTTAAATTTTCACTTCCAAATTTTCTCATACACCTTAGAAAAGGCGTGAAGATTAAAAAAAGTAAGCAACCGTAAGTAATAATAAAAAATTAAGACTCAAGTAAAATTAAGGATATGTAACTCCAATATTAATGAACAAAATCAATCCCCTGCAACGGCACCAAAAACTTGTTACAGATTCAATCATCACTTCTCAGTCTCATAATTAAATCCAAAATTATGCAATAGTTAGCCAGACAATCACAAACATTAAGAACGGATTATAACACTCAATAATACTAAATAAACATCAATTAAATCAAAAATCAAAATTTATGAACAATAATGGTTTGGCTACGTCGTAACCCTAGATAAGAAATTTAAAAAATACTAGAATAAGAAGATATCCTAATAATATTCATGAACATAGAGGAAAAGAGAAGAAAAAACTAGATTTGAGGATGAATTGAAGTTGAGATCCGTCTCCCGGTTGGATTCATCTTCATTTCCTCTCCAAAAAAATTTCTCCTCTGCCTCCCACATCCAAAAAGTTTTCAAAAAGACCTTAAATATTCTCTTTATACACTAGTGTTCGATAAGGGTAAAATTGGAGAGAAAAACACGAAAAATGTTATTGCGCCAGCGTCTTTCTGCCAAGATACCCAGCGACCACCGCTGGGGCGCTGGCACCCAGCGTCGTGACCCGTCGCGTCGGTGGTCCTTCTGCTCAGGTCCATCATTTTCTCATTTTCTTTGAATTTTTTCCTTCGACGTCTATTAAAATCAACCCAAATGCACAAGAATATTTCACCTATAAAAATGAAAATAAACCAAAAAATAAATCAAACAATAACTCTAAAAGAACCAACAAAATTAAAGTTAAGATTAACTAAAAATATGACTGTGAAACACACTCATCAACGAAGCTTCTCACATTTCTCCTAGACGAGGAAGAAATTGGCTGTTCGTATTGGAGGATAGATTGATCTTTGCATGCCCTAGGTTGGTTGAAGCGAAGGGGAAGGGAAAAGTGGTTGCCTCAAGTGTAGAGCAGAGAAAATGGCATGTCCTTTTTTAGTTGAAAATCGCATGCCCTGGACGACGAAGAAAGAGCACCACGACGAAGATACAGAGCCTAAGTTTGGTGAAGAAGAAGAAATCGTGTTTTCCTCGTTAGCGTTGGAGGTTGGAGGAGAAATCGTGCTTTCGATATTGGGTGCCCTAAGTTTTTTGTTGTAGTCCAAAAAGGGAAAATGTGAGAGATGAAGGAGATTGAAACATATTCTACCGGCTTCAAAAGAACTAAAATTAAAAATCATCTAATGGCCGGGAGTAATTTAGCAATATCCTACGATTAGGATTAATTCCAGCATGGGAAAATAATTCCCAGCATGGGAAAATAATTCCCAGCATTGAAAAGGGACCAAAAGAACTCTTATTGTTCCTTATGTTTTATATTTTTTCATAAATTATGGCAATTAAAGCATTATTATTCTTCTTTACTTTTCATTTCTTAATTCTTACTCTCTTTATTATTGTGACTTTATTGCCCCTTAATATTTTTTTTTGCCTGTCTTTCTCATATTTATTTGTTATGGAAAAATAATAATTATGAAAATTCATATTATTATTGACTCTCTCTCTTCCCGAGAGCTTTTCTCTCAAGCTCTTAGGGTTTTCTTGGATCGTGTGCATTAACGGTAGTTGGTTTCTTCGATATTTGGATATGGTAGATAAGGAAGCTATTGAGTTGTTGCGTGCTTTTCATGGAGATTCCAACTTTCTTGGAGATTCTAACATTCTTGGATAATGTTCAAATGTAGAGCTTCGGGGCTCATAAAAGCCCACCTTCTAATGAGAACTCATTTATTAAGTCTAGTGTGTTTAAGAGAGGTCATGGTAGACCACCTGAAACAAAAAACATAGTTGTTAACCCAATGGAAAATTGAGGTGACTTACATGTTATAGTACCCTTGAGCACACTAATTGTAGCTCGAAGACAGAATCTTAGGAAAAAACCCTAATCTATTCCGAGGTGACACTAAAGAGAGGATGAATTTCCTTCTCTATCCTATGTTGCTAAATTAGTAGTAGAAAAATGGTGGGTGATGTTGTTTCTAAGACCTTCATGGAAGATTTAACTAATAAGAATAGAGAGGTTATAAACCTAAGGAGAAGTTGGTTAAGGAAACCAGGAGAAAGAAACTCGCTGAGGAGAGCTTCCACATGCAAAAATCAAGAATCTCCTAATTAAATCTTACAACACTGCTTTCTTTTTCAGAGCAATGAAGAAGCATAGAAACATATCACACATTGTTCAACTCTCATATGAGTTTAATAACTTGCTGATTGAACCTACAGCTATTCAAAATCACATTATGCAGTTTTATCAAGACCTTTTAGGTACTTAAAAGTCACTGCCTGTTCTAGATTGGAGAATTGTGCATAAAGTACTTTATACCAAATTTAATTTTGATCAGTATGAGTTCCTTGCTCAGGCTTTCACTGAAGAGGAAGTTAAACATATTTTTTCTCTTTTAAATACACTAAAGCCCCTGGCCCTAATCGATTTTTAGCCATCTTCTTCTAAACGACTCGGCACATAGTGGGTTGAAATGTCAGTGCTGCTGCTCTTGAGTTCTTTAAGAATGGAGAGTTGTTAAAACACTTCAGTCCCACTGTCATCTCTCTAATTCCTAAAGTTCCTAACCCAACAAAAGTAACTGAATACAAGCCTATTGCATGTTATAACCTGGCTTATAAGTGTATGAGAAAAATGTTTGCTAACAGGTTGGTGGTTTGTCTTGGTCGTATCTGCATGAATCGACATCATTTGTTCCTGGAAGGTCAATAGTAGATAATATTCTTCTCTCACAGTAACTCATCAGGGTTATGATAGGGAATCACAGAATCTGAGGTGCGCACTGGTTGACCTCCTCAAATCTTATGATAATGTTAGTTGGCATTTCTTGGGGAAGTTTTGCAGGGCGTTGGTTTGCCTGATGAATTTACTAACTAGATAATGGAGTGTGCTACCACTCTGTCTTACTTTCTTAACATCAACACTCTTCAAGGTTTCTGTCTGGGTAATAGAGGACTGAGGCAGGGAGATCCTATCTCTAAATACTTGTTTATGCTAGTAATGGAGGTTCTCACAGGCATCTTGAACCATTGTGCTACTATTCCTTCTTTCCAATCCCATTGGAGGTGCAAAAGAGACAGATTAGTAAACTTATACTTTGTTGATGATTTGCTAGTTTTCCTGTAAAGGTGAACTAAAGTCAGTAAGATCATCAAGGCAGTTATTAACTTGTTTAGAGCTCTGCCTGATTTACAATTAAATGGGGCAAAAGAGTCAGGTACTTTTGTCTAGGGTTGAGGAGTCAGTACAACAACTTATTTTATCTGAGATAAGATTTAGTAGTGTAAAGCTACCTGTTTAATACTTAGGCATTCCACTTATCTCAACTAAGCTCAGTAAAGTGAATTATGGTATTCCTAGTTGAGAAAGTGATGATTCTACACCCCAGATCGAGATCTTATATATATATATATACTAGTCATGTGCTATGTACGTTAGACATGATATAATAATTTAATAAGTATAATATTTTCGTGTTCAATAGTTTACTATTATTTATAGTAGATGAAAGTATGGAACTGATGAAAAGCTACTAAAATTCGATTGATTGATTTCTTGTGTTAAAATACGTGTAGATGAGAACACAAATAAAATATTTTCTTTCGTTAAAAGTATGAAAAGATTGAGAGAGAAAATTAAATTTAACAAATTAGTAAACACAATAATTTTAAAAAGTATCATAATTAATTATTAATTAATCAAATGAAAAATTAATATATTAAACTAAATAATTAAGAATATTTTATTTAATTTTATTAAGTGAACTCATTAAATGTATGTATAAGTATACGTGTTAATCAATCACATTTGAACGTATCAAATAATAATGGTAACGTTAGAATAGTAAATAACTCATATAAAATCATACATAAAATATTTTTATTCTCATATGACTTTTAATGTATTATTATTCAAGATACGTCTTATAGATAGGTGTAATTCTTAATCTATATTATATGATCTATATTTGTTGAACTTGTTTATTAATTTAATCTACTCATTTTCACAACTTACTACTAGTGACACATCAATCTTTTTTAAAGTTAGTCTAGATATTCAAACCAAAATCTTATGTATTCAATTAAGCTTTTCAAAATTAAATCTTTTAGTCTAAATTTGTAATAAAAATAATGTAAATTTAATTTAAGATAACTTATTGAGAGTAATTAATTAACAGTATTGTGGATGTATATGAGAATAAATACTTAAAGTTTATTATTGGGTTAATATCTTGATGGTAGTTTAAAAAAATTTAAGATTCATGGTTGGACAAGATTGTTCATAAATGATTCTCATTGTCTTGCCACTTTTAATAGATTATAGATTATAGGTTATAGGTATTATACTTTATATTAGACTTGACCAAAAAAAAAAAATATTTTACAAATTATGAAAATCATATTCTTTTATACTGTATTGCATATAAAATCGACATATAAAGTATTTCTATTTCGTCTCATATCAGTGCATAATTACAATGTTAATGATAATATTATTTACTAAGAAATTCATGTATCAAAATTGTACGATTAAATATTGGAGACTCTTTAATTACATGTAGAAAGAGGCCTCTTATAATTGTCTTTTAACTTTTTGGTTTCCTTTTTAATTAATAACAACTCTATTATAACAAAAGTTTTATTATTGTTATAGTTATGGCATGTAACTAATTAAATGGACATAAAAAACCTTTTATTTTCTCATGCATAACTGTTAATTATCCATATTTTATTTTTTTTCAATCGTTCTTGAAGATAAATACCTCTAATATCAACTGTCCACCACACATAAAGCTGAATGTCATAATCGTTGTTAAATTATTGTTTACTTATAATCAAATCATTCGAATTTATTTAAATAATGTGTAAAATGTTAATATATTAACAGTAACTAATAATACATGTGACATTTGTTAACCTGTGAGTTACAAAATCGGAAAAATATATTATTATTTAGCAAGTGTAGTACTCCAAAAGTTAGATATTACATATGTATATTAACTGTTTTTATTAGAAAGAGTTGAAGAGATTGTGTATGTATTGAGTATTTGAAAAGAGTTTAATACGGGTTAAAATATTTATTGACATGATTTAGTAAAAACATTGGAGGGAAATATTTATTGACATGGTTTAAAATATTTATTGACATGGTTTAAAATATTTATTAACATGGTATAAGGGAATGTGAGACAATACGAGGAGAATTAAAGGATTGCATTATTTGGTTTCAAACTTTTTGGGGTGTTAGAATTGCAGGAATGCGGAGATACACTCCATCAAAACAATAAAGTAATCTAACACTCTCATCATTAAATCAGAACATTCTCAAATGTTAACAAACAAAGTCATCTTAACTTTTCAGGCATATACATTCTCACAATAATATTCCAATAATCTTATTTCGGAAATCATTTACATATAATCTTATACCAAACGGCCCATAATTTCAAGGTATATTCATTCTTTTACTTTCAAGTTACTATTTAATTTATTATATTGTAAATTTTATGATTTGAAAGTAAATATTATAAGATCTTTAATTAAAGTTTAGATATTATTTTTATAATACCATGCTTAGGACGGGCGTTTTAACTAGTTAACACAAATGCAAAAACTATCAACCAAATGACACCCACATAAAACCATTCATTAGGGTACAACATTGCAACCACACTAATTCCACACACAAAAAAGCAAATTTTAGCGAAAAATCCAACATCAATCTCCAACCAGAAGCTCTCGATCTATCGAACAAACTAAACCCAAATATAATCGATAACAGGAAAAAACTCTCCATGTTTGTCCGATAGGTCATGGTGACGGTTCTTTCAATTGCTTCCCTATTAAAGATGGCCCTTAGAATTTCTGAAATTTAAGCTTAGAATTACACTATTTGAAAGAGATCATTGGGAGCAAGAAAGTGGTATATTTAAGTTATTTGTGTAAACGAATAACTTTTGATATATTTATTTTCTGAAATCTAAATTTTCCTTTTCACGATTACTTTGAAAAGTTATATCTTTGACGGATAGTATCTAGTATTATGTTTCTCAAAAACTAAATTTTTAGAACTTACGACCTCAAAAATATGAGTGTGTGAACTTAACCAACTGTATCAACTCATCTTATCGATTAACTCTTAAAAAATACCAATGCACTGAGAGAGAGTAATTACAAGAACAAAAGGATGGTAAAAATGATACCATACTCAAATAATATCCACTAATTATTTCCATAATTCACTCGCCATAAAGTGAAGGACTAGTTGATTTTAAAATTTTACCCCTTGTGCGACAATTGATTTGGTGAATCCAAAAACCCATCAACACAATAGAATCAAATTGCTTTGTGAGATGTCTATGATTAGAATATATCATAAAATGGGGTACATAATATCTTCTAAATATGTATTATATTAGACAGTCTTAAAAAGGACATGATTAAAGTTAGTTAACTGTGCATGTTATTAAACTATTATACGTTCATAGTAAATTTTTAGCATGGAAAAGGTAAAAACCAATTGGAATAGAGATTATTTATGATGAAAGTGATTGGTTATAGGTGGATGGTTATTTTATTTGTTATGAAAAGTCAAATTATTGTGATTGAAATGTGATAGCTTTCTTTAATTTGCTTTACTAATTACTAGAATTCAAGCTGCAAAAAAGTAGTCATTTTCTTCTCATTCAATGACTGCCTTGTTAAACTATCAACGTTGTTAATCAAATTTCATTTCACAATATATTAAAAAATTCAACTTTCTGTCTCAATCTGTATTTTACACACTTTTGAATAAGAATATTCACAGTTCAGTCTGATCAATTTTTTAGTGAAAATCGAACTGAATTAAAATTTCAGTTCGACAATGAAATCGATCCGAGCCGAATTGTAAATGTTAAAACAATCGAACCGAACTGTGAATTTCAATTTGATTTGATTTTTTGATTCGATAATATTAATTAAAAATAAATTTTTAAATTTTTTTAAAATGATATTNAATATATATATATATATATTTAATTTAATATTTCGATTCGATTCAGTTCGAAAACCACTAAAATTTCAAACTGAACAGAACACATATATATAAATTACACACTTACTTCGATTCGGTTCGGTTTGATTTTGAACACGCTAAATAATAACAAGGGCTATCCACTTCCATTAACAGTGGCTATTGACCTATCCAGTCTGACAATGTCTTTGTCAAAACCTCCTACCACCTTTAACAAGGGCTACAACAATGTCTTAGTCTTAACCCCCCCCCCCCCCCNGGTAAATACCCCCCCCCCCCCCCCCCCTCCCAATCCTGAACAAAGGGTGTATATGAATAGGTTCCGTGATGCCCACTCCACTATCATATTGTACCAAGTCGGGTGACAAGACTTGTAGACTTGGGAGGTACATTCACATACACATGAAACGATTTGGAGACCATAACCAAATAAGATTAAGATGAGGTTACGTCATGTCAAAAAGGTCATCACTTCATCTGACATGGCCATTTTAGGAGCTATAGGTCTACCCACACCGCTTCCCACCATGGGAAGAGAGATAGGACGCCAAGATCCATTAGAGTGGATCGGCCAATGGTGCTAGTTAATATTACCGACACAGCCCATTCACCAATCCACCATAACATCATGTGGTGGACATCATGGTTGACACTCAGCCCAGGTTACGTCTATGACGATAGGCGCATGGGAGATTCTCTTTTTTACCATTCTACTTCAACCTTATTAGTTGATGCCGTTGTGATTAATTAGATTGTTTGAAGCTAATCCCTTCATTTTTGGAGATTGACATCACACTCAAACATTCTCCTAGCGTCCTTGCGTCCCTCACCTGAAAAGCTTACCTCAAATCATTGTCACCCGCTAAGTTGCCCTTCATGCATGTTCACAACCAAGCACACCATTGGAGAATACACAAAGGGCTACTGGTTCAATCCTCACGGCTCCAAAATGCCTACTTGGGGCAGTTCTTCGTCAGCAACAGAAAAAAAAAATTAGAATAATTAACATTCCTTAAAACTAATCTAAAGACATTGACTAAATTTCTAGGTAGCTAAACAATACAAGAAAAAACAAAGACAAACCAGAAAGTGAAAAATTAACAATAAAAGGGAAGATAACAACATAGAAAACAATTCATTTTTGTATAAAGATATAAATAAAAGGAGCAACAGCCTTAACTGATTTCGGGAAAGATTAAGGTATACGTAGAAAATTGAACCCGATCGTACGTTTGTCGGTGTTGGGTTCTCAAGTCTTAGCTATGATAAATCTTATATTTATCAACTTCAAGATCTAGATAAGATGTTTGACTAAGTACTAAAAATAGAAAGCTAAGGGTATCTGAAATAATTCAACTTCATCAATCATGTGACAGCTCAAAGAATAGTAAATAAAACAGCCAACAATACGTATCTAATGCAACTTAAAGGGGAAAAGAACATTACCTTCTCAAAGCTTGTCATTGGCAATCTTAATCCGCCAACCGAACTTGAATTTTGGAGACGCGAAATTGCAGAAAAACCTGCAATCTCGGATTTTTTTCTCACATTCACTCATGTCAAGATCATCACTAAGCTAAATATTAATTTAAAGGCAAAAAAAAGTGAGTTTAAATCAAAGGAGAATAAAAAACCTTCCCTTTGACCTATCATTATCAAACTACACAGTTACAAGAATTTTACAATATGTTGTTCCTGTTCTGCAGCTTCTGTTCAATGTAGCATTTTCAATCTTTCTAAGAAAGTAGATCCCTCTCTTCCAGTAAAGAACTTGAAAATCGCGTTCGCGGAGAAAAGCTAAATCAATCTTTCAAATCACGAGACTGTGAAGTTTGACAAAAACAAAATTCAATCTCCTATTAGCATTCAGCCTCCCCAGAATCTCTAAACGAGTAAGAAAATGCGCATGACATGAAGTAGAGGAAAGAATTTGACAAGTCCTATAAAAAAACCTAAGTTTCTAAATGAGTAAAAGATGTGGGTCTACGTCAAGGATCTATCAAGAACCTCATTGAGCATATCACCCTCGCTGTTTTCCAAAGCAAGTAGCTCTGCATCCTTATCTTCATCGCTCGAGAAATCCCGCCTCTCGAGCTTGTAATGAGCTGCAACGAAGATAAGCTTTTGAGCCCTCTCTATACCAGCCCTTGAATGCCTATTATTAGACAACGCCCATTTCATTATAGACCAATTGCATTTAAACCCACATGATGTCGCATGAAGGAAGATCAACCTAACAGCAACTCTTCCCAAAGACTTGAATTCACTAAGGTAAGTTTCCCATACAAGCCTACTGCTTTGGGGATTGGCTACTTTCATCCTTCCCGTTATTGGGTCCCTCTCTTTCATTTGCACGGCCCGTGCATAGACAGGATCAAGTCCTTCTGTCCTCCATTTCATCAGTTCCATTAGCGCAATATGAGCCTCATCCTTTGGCCCAAGCCGGGTAACAAGCTTATCAACATCTTTCTCCTGCTCGGTCGTTAAGCACTTGAATGGAGGAATGTACTTCCCGCTCGAGTCCTTTATTAAGTATAAAGGATCAAGTACAAATGCAGCTGCCCATGCTGGGTGATAATTCTTGTTAAACCGCCTTTCTATTACCTTCTCTACTGGTCCTTCAGTAATGCGGTACTTATAGCACCAATCTTTCACTTTCCCTCTTAGCTCATTCCACAGCGGAAGGCATCGGCCGACTAATGACCTCTCGGTTTTGATCTCTTGAGCCATATCTTTAATCAATTTCACCAATGAGTGAACAGCTTCCACTTCATTCCAAAACCCAACATTCCCAATTAAATCAGAAACAGCTCTTGCACTGGGATCCTCCATTGACACGATCTTATTAGACACATCGAGCAAAACCAATTGCAGTGCTTGGGCCGAATCCAATACGTCCTCAAGCATCATAAAGACAGGCTCGAAACTGACCTTGTGAGTGTGCAATGGTGTCCGAATCAGACCGGCACGACCACGTTCTTGCAACTGATGCTTGTGGAAGATAGTACGAGCTCGGGACTGGTAGTTGATGAAATTGGCCAATTTGATGCAATTCTCTGTGACTTTTTTGAACAATGGAAGATCCTTAATAAAATCCTTTATCAAACTGTTGAAACCCTGAAACTGGCAGGAGAGATTAACCATCCAGTGGTTCTGATTCTCCAAATCCCTCAATGCATTTCCCCTAAACTTATCTGCTACAATCCCTACGCATTGCTCCACAGCATTAGCATTAATGCCAATGACTGTTTCCCATAAAACCTCCTCTGCATATTTTGAAGGAACTGAACGAGAAAGAAAGACAGCTCTTCTGTATAAACTAGTCCCATTGGGAAGATTTACAGTAAGATTAACCAGATTCTCCTCACCAAACAATCCATAGTTCTCGGGTTTCCACCCGTCGGAGGCGAGTTGGAAAAACATGGCATCTCTGATTTTCACTTCGGATTCAGCCTTGGCTTCTTCGAATTTCGAGTCCAATTGGCAACCGGTCAGCTCTCGGACCAAAACCGCCGGTAAGCCAACATGAGTAAGAAATTCTCTGAACTTTGGGTGCTCTAAGCTTGAAAATGAGACTGACCCACCTGATTCGTAGACCCAATCAGCAAGAAAATCGAGAGCGGAATCGATCTGCAACTTGCTAAGAGTTGGCCCAGGTGAAGTTTTGGGACTTTTGAGCTTCTTCACGCTGTTTTCAAGCATAGCTAAAGCCCCCAAATCCTCCTTCCCGCCTGAAAGCATCAAATGTGGTGGTTGTAGCAAAAAAGAGCATGGCATCGCCTCCGTCGCCGCCACGGACTGTGAGTACGTGATCTCGCCACCGAACCGCGACGGATCCACTATTGTTAGTGGCTCCACCTGGTACGGAGATCCCGAACCACCGTCGGATGAGCTACGCTTGCGGTGGTTATGCTGAGCCGTCGGCGAAGGGAGTGCCATAACAGAGGAAGGAGAAATGGAGGAAATGGGTTTCGCTACAGAGCTGAAACTCGGGCAAGTTCCTCTCTTTAAATGCTCCGAGGCGGTCCGCGAAGGGTTGGAAGCGGAGAAAACGGCGTCGCATAAGGAGCACCGGAGTTTCACGGCCTTAGGCAAGCCGGTGTCACTGTTGTGAACGAGCATAGGCTCCAGGTGAACCCAGTACCATGCTCCTTTACCTCTCACTGCCTTAGTCCGTACCATGACAAGTCCTTCGTAGCGCTTGTGCACAGCTTTTGCCGTCAGCTCCTCCGCTGACATGGTGGCTGAGCTAGCGTCCGTTGGCGGCGGTGTAGTGCTGTTAGCATCCGCCATTCTGGCGAGGACCCAAAATGGAAAGAGTGAGAAATTTAGATTTTCTTGAAAAATTCTGGTGCTTTCAAGGGACCTTAACGAAACGTCACTGCCTTCACCATCGCCGCTGCAATGAGATTGAGTGTATGAGCGGCACTGACAACGTTTGTTTACGCATTTAGCCAGGACGCAGCCGGAGCTTGAATTCCCGAAGTTTCCATGCCGGTGTTCGGCGATCAAGAAAATTCGAAGAGGTCTGGTTTTTTCGTTGATGGGTCACAGCTGTTTCGATACGAAGCTTCAGAGACAGTCTAGAGAGAAATAGTGAGAGAGGAGGACGGACTTAGACGCGCCGGATAAATGCGAGAGGGGGAAGAAGAGAGAGCAATGCTGATGGAAGTGGTGCCATGAGAAAGCACCGAAGTCCCACGTACGAGAGCACAGTACCTAAAATTCAGTCATCAAACTCTCCTAATTGGGAATTGATATCACGCGTCACTTTTTTTCCTTCTACTTTCGTCACCCGTTTCATGTTTCTCTAGAAGTGTTAATATTGATACTCAATCGAACCGAACTGAAAATAATCGATTCGGTTGGTTATATAAATAATCTTGATTCAGTTCGGTCGGTTATATAAGTAATCTCGATTCCGTTTGGTTGGGTACTTTTATTGAACCGTAAGTTCATTTTGATTTGAAAAATCATGTAATTTCAGATCGAATCGAAGTATTNCTCCCCTCCCCCCTCTCTCACTCGTCCCTTTCCCCCTCTCTCATAGGGTCACAGCAGTCTCTTTCCATCTTTCTTCAAACTTTCTAGTCTCTCCTCCCCTCTCTCTCTCTCTCTTTTCTTTGAAGTTTGAATTCTCTCATTCCCCCTCAAATCTGCTCCAGTCGAGATGGTGGAGCACTAGAGCTCGAGGATGGTTTCAAACCCTCAGATCTGCTCGAGAATGGCTTCAGACCCTCAAATCTGCTCGAGAAGTCTCATCCCTTCTCTCGACAAAAACGCAGCATCTCTTTCTGTAAGTTCACCTTCACGAACTCAGTAGCAGTAACAGTCCACAGCAGTTCGCCTTCTTCAGGTTCACATTCGTGAACTTAGTAACAGTCGGCGAATCTAGTGTATTCCGCTCTTATCCAGGTTCTCCTTCGCGAACGGCCTCTTCATCGCTTCCCCTTCTTCATCAATCCGCAGCTCTATCTTAGTCTTTTAGTCCTTAGATCTGGTTTATTGTAAAAGCATCTAGAGTTTGATTTACGTTTATATCTGCTGCTCTTCAATTTATTACGTTCTATATACTGCTCTGCGTTTTGTATATTGCTCCTCGGTTTAGATCCAAATCGAGTTGCTCTATGTTCATGTCTGATTCTTGTTTTGTTGCTCTGCGGTTTAGTTACAATTCTTTGAGATATTGTGTTGTCTTTCTAATTCTTACCGATTTTGCGCATTGTATTGATGATAAAATCACCTGTGTTCTAGTTTCTTCTTATTCTTACTGATTTTATGTGTTATATTGGTGATTAAATCACACATGTTTCATGATTTTCTGCAAAGTAGAAGTTCTACTTTAGAACTGCTTCTAAAGGCAAAATTGTACAGGTGTTGTCGAACCGTTGAACTGAACCGTAAATCACGGTTCGGTTTGGTTTATATGAATTTCACAGTTTGGTTCGGTTCGATACATGACATAACCAAATGTTTTGATTCAGTTCATTTTTCCTTCAAATAATCAGCCGACCTGAACCGTGAACACCCATATGTTTCTTATTATTTAAATAATTGATAATATTTAAATAAGAAACATTTATTACTTTTCATAAATTTGTGTATTTGATGGATTCTTTTATATAATAATAATTACTGAGATCGTATTTATTATTGTTTATAATTAGAATTCAAATAATAATATAAAATTTTAGTTCATCATTATATTTATATATATATATATATATATATATATATA
>QANY01010417.1:1387046-1509473 GCA_003255025.1 Datisca glomerata | reverse complement strand
ATATATATATATATATTAATAAACATTAACATAAATTTTATAATATATTCACGATGGATATATTTTAGAAAAAACTAGAGTATGTATTTTTTTTTATAAAAGTGTTTTACATATTTTGATATGCTTCAAACAATAATTTGTCAAATATATATAATTTAAATAATTATTTTAATATATTAACATATTTTTAAACAAAAACCCTATCAACTCACCATAAAAGTTTTGATACTCTTGTATCTAATATCTTTCATTGTGGCCCTAAATTTGACTCTACGTAATCAATAAAATTATCTAAATTGTCCTAAAACATAACAGTTTTTACGAATTTTCACACTTACATATGCTTTATGAAATCTCCATTGTCTTATACATATCTTATCTTTTGTATGTGCAGCAACCTTATTAAGTATATTATGTGTGACCAAGAAAGACATTGTCATGCACAAATATTATGAAATTTCCGATCCAAATTAGATTATAATAACTCAGTGAATTTTATGTGTAGTTTTTTAATATTAAAAGCGTGTCCATATAATCAAAGCAATTACAAGATAAATTGTGTTGTTTTAAGTAAAAAAAAGGTCTGCATCTTTTAAATGTTTTTGGTAGAACAATTGTGTGAAGGACTGCATAGTTAGAAGTAAAAAATACATAGACTAAATTAAAAAAAAAATAGAAACAAGGAAAATTTGAATTGAGAGTAAACTACAATGACTAAAAGTCTGAATTTTACTCTATGATATATTGTATATAGTACCGTGTCAACGTTATAGCATCTTGAATTGTCCCGAATTAATTTCTTATATTGTAAGTAATCTACAATCTTTTCATGTTATTAGTACATATAATATAAATAATATATTAAGTTTTTTAATAATGTGTTTTTGTTGAGTGCTATTGGGTTATCTCAACCTTAAAAACTAGTTTGATAGGTGAGGGTTTCTATCACACTTATAAATTTAGATTACCAGTCACTTCCACAATCGATATGTGATAACCCCAACAATCTCCTCACTCACACATCGGGTCCTGAATCGGATAATCATCTACTCGTTATATCCAGATTCACCAACCATTAGGCCTTGAGCTGGAGGGTCAACAACTCACTTTACCTGAATTGAGTTGAAAATTTGTTGGATAAACCTAAACCTGACTCAGATACTAGTGTTGGATGATATTGATCTTCTCAACTCCAAAAACTAGATTGGGAGATGAGGTTTTCATTCACATTTATAAACTGACTACTAGTTCATTCCACAAACGATATGTGATAACTCTAATTGTTCTGAACAATATTATCACAAATTAGCATAACTTTGATAATCGTGATGCATTAACAATGTATTAAACAATATTTTAAACTAGACAAAAATGTATGTTTAGTATGTTTATATCATAAATCAGGTCAATAATTGGTCGGGGTAAAAGTACTTAACGAAACATTCTTTTAAAAATAATTATCAGGTCATCAACTTATCTCATGTACTTCAAATATAAATCAATATTATAAGGTATTCTTTTTATTAGTGGGTCTAAAAGTGTAAAATATATATTACTTTTTCATATAATTGATAGTCCACATATTTATTAAGACGTAGAAAACTCTTTACCTTATGAAACTAAATAAAAGCATTATTATTTAGTATATGTAAACTAGAATATATATCGAGAGAGAGCTGGTGAGCTTAGTCATTCTTCTCAATCGTATAAAATTTATAACTTTATATTAAAAAAATAGAGTGAATCTAAGTTCTTAAAATTTTTTAATAATTTTTCTTTGTTATTATATTTTTTATTGTTAAATTTTGGAAGGACTTTATGTCGACAGAATATTATTTGTGGGTTTCCTTTTGTGACTTATGATTCATGTGGTATATTATATTATTCAGAGTTTAGACATGAAAGGGCAACCTAGGAATTCAATAACTTCCTTACCATTTCTTCTAAAGCAATGTTTGACCAAGACCAAAGCAAAGGACAAAAGTTTCTTCATTTTCATGTTTTCCACCAAATGCCACAGGCAATTAAGGATTTGTTTTTAATGGGTTTTAACTTTTTTTCCTCCATCTAGTACTATGTTAATAGCTGGCATATATAAAACAAACAGTGGGAGCTTACATTTTTCAATGAGAAATGCTAATAATACTCAGAGTCTTCTACTGTACTGGGTGTTTTGTACATATGACTTAAATGATAGTAACAAAAGTGAGTTATATGGTTGTAGGTATCTTATATATTTAAATACAAATGAGGTATGTAAATGATTTTTTTAGTATGAAAAATAATTTACGAACAAATAATAAATATCATAATTTGAAAAGAGAAATAGTAAATAAAAACGTCATCTTTTATGTGGACAACCTTTAAAGGGAAGAAAAATCACAGGAAGATTGTTGATATTCACTTGTGTCAAAGATTTTACACAATTGTTGATGAGAGAAGAGAATAAAGGCAGTCCATTTAGTTGATGTTCGCTTAGGTCTCTTCCTCGTCCACTTTTTCTTTATATATGAGCATGTACTTATAAACCTTACAACAACAGCAACAACAACACAACAACAACAACAACAATAATAATAATAATAAGGGGATGATCACATCCCCTATGTTTTCGGCTGATTAGATTGTTTTCAAGAGTGAGCTCATTTACTTTGCTCATTCCTTTAAGTTGTTTTGTCCCAAATAATTCAATCAGTCATAGCCACTTGGTGGTTCCTCGTGGTTCGGGTCAATCAATCATAACCATTTAACTGTCAGTCTGAACCCACTTTTCTGTTCTAATGTTTTGTCATGTCCAAAAGGTAATGATTTTTCGTTCTCGAGATATCGTATCCCGTTATGGAGTAGCCACTTGGTGGTTCCTGTTTTGTTGTTCTTTCCCATTCTGGGAATGATGGTCCTACGTCCCAGAAGCGATAATCCCTCCATTCCAGAAGCAATAGTCACCCGTTTTAGAAGCAATTGTCCCCCCCGTTCCAGAAGTGATAGTCACTCGTTCCAGAAGTGATTGTCCCTCCGTTCCAGAAGCAATTGTCCCCCAGTTCCATAAGTCCTCCGTTCCAGGAGTGAAGGTTCCCCGTTTCAGCATTCTTTACCGTTCTGACGAGGTCTCCCGCTTCAACGTTCTTTGTCGTTCTGACGAGATCTCCTGCTTTAGCGTTCTTTCTATACACATGTCTTGGGTGGTTTTTTTCTTGTTCATTTCCCCCCATTACACTCAATAAGTTTCACTTGTTGAGGTGTAATGGTTTGTCCTTTGTTATTATATCGCTACGTCTTCCCATTTCTATTCTCACGTGCTTTGCGTTTGTCGACTAACTTTTTTGCCAGCTCACTTTCGATGATTATTACTTTCCCTTCATTCGCTATATTGTCTTTTCGTTCTTTTTACTACGAGTTTATTGATAGAATTTTTCCCGTTTTCATAATTATCGGCTCATTGGTGAGATGCTCTCATTTTCTTCAGTACGGGCTTAGTTATAGAGTTTCTCCCGTTTCTTTATTTTTCATTTTCCTTCTCTCGTTCCTTAATCGCATCACACGAGCTTGAGTTTGACGTTTCGCATTTGTTGGTAAAGTTTCTGTTGTTTTCATATTTTCTTTTTTTCCTTCTGGGAACGATATCCGTAGACACTACCAAAGACTTAGGCTCATTCCGTGGAACTATGACCTCGTTTTAGTTTCCTACAGGCTTGTCGATAGAATTTTCCCTATTTCTTCATTTTTCATTTTCCTTCTCTCGTACAATAAGATCTGTGACATGAATATTGTACAAGAATAATATAATAATTGAAATGAGTAAGGAACGAATGTACAGTTTCATAATTTCATTGCAGGAGCTTGAGTTTGATGCCTCACTTCTATTGGTAGAATTTTTCCCGTTTTCCTTGCTACGATTATTGGTAGAGTTTTTCCTGTTTCCTTATTTTCTTTTTCTGCTTTCAATTTTTTCCTTCCGTTTCTTGCTTCTTTTTCCTTTACTCGTAGCCGTCTTTTGCTCATCTCCATTCTTTAGCTCTTCATTTCTACCCTTCTTTACTCAGCTCCTCTTTTCTCAGTGTTTCTTTACTGAGCTAAAGGTCTTTCCTTAACTTTTTTTTCTGTTATGAAGTTCTTTTCTCAACTTCTTTTCTTTTCTTCTCTGAAGATTATCCCCTTCTGAAGACATTACATTTTTTGTTCTCTAGACTTTCCCATTCTGAAGATGTTTCCTTTTTCGTTCTTCAGACTTTCCCATTCTGAAGACATTTCCTTTTATGTTCTGAAGATTTTTCCGTTATTAAGACATTTCCTTTTCCATTCTCAAACTTTCCCATTTCTGAAGATGTTTCTTTTTTCGTTATTTAGACTTTGCCGTTCTGAAGACATTTCTTTTTTCGTTCTCCAAACTTTCCCATTCCGAAGACATTTATTTTTTTGTTCTGAATACATTTCTTTTTCTATTCTCCAGGCTTTCCCGTTATGAAGACATTTTCTTTTTCTGTTCTGAAGACATTTAATTGTCCTTCTTACATTTTGCTTCATCCCTTGCGTGTTTTTCTCATTGGCCTTTTTTTGCTCCTTTAGTGGAACCATGGGCTCGTTTCAATTTTCTTCTGAGAATGACATATGTAGATGCTCCCAAGGACTTTGGCTCCTTCAGTGGAACCGTGGCCACATTTAAATTTCCTTCTGAGAACAGCATACGTAGACGCTCCCAAAGACTGAGGCTCATTCAGTGGAACCATGGCCTTGTTTTGATTTCCTTCTGAGAACGGCGTACGTAGACGCTCCCAAAGAGTTAGACTCGTTTAGTGGAACCATGCCCCTCTCAAGGACTTACGCCCTTAGTTCATTCTGAGAGCAGGACTTATGAACTACCCCTCCCAAGAGCTTACGAACTTAGTTCCTTCTAAGAGTAGAGCTTATGAATTGTCCCTCTCAAAGACTTACGCCTTTAGTTTTTTCTGAGAGTAGGACTTATAAATTACCCCTCCCAAAAATTTACGCCCATAGTTCTATTGTCGAAGAAGAGAGAGTGTTGACAGCATGCACATTATCATGTCATAAGTTTTGATTGAGAATTCTAAATCAAATTTTGTAAGATTCTTCTAAAAGTTGATTTTCATTTATATGCTTTCAATAGTATATAATCCTCCATGTATGTCTATATCTATTTAAAGATATATAATATTCTATGTAAGTCTATACATTTAAAAATAAATTAATTTTGAAAGATGTGATTAAGTTTACTTTCCTGTACGAAACCATACTTTTGATGTGGAGCTCAACTTGAATTTCGTAAGATTCTCCATGAAGCATATCTGCTCTCATATCCTTATGATTATGTGACTCGCTATGTAATTTTTCTTCCAACCTTTTCATTTTAGTTTCCATTTATGTTCCCATTGTTAAGACATTTCTGTTCACATCATCATGACGTCTATGTTCCCATAGTCAGGATGTCTCTGTTCTCGTTGTTTGTTCATCTTTTATTTTCTTGCACTCATACATTCCTTTTAAATGATTGCATTTGCTTAAGTTGTAGCTTTCCCTTTTTTGTCTTCCCGTTCTAAAACATTTGAACGCGGTCTCCTTGGTTTTCCCGTTCTGAAACGTTTACGTGACAGCTTTCTTGACTTTCCCTTCCTAAGAAGTTTGAATGTGGTCTTCTTTGCTTATCGTTTTACTCTGGAGATTTTGCTCTAAAATTCATTCCTAACACTTTTTTTCTTTTCTAACAAATTTCTATTCTGAAATCCTTTCAGATTTATGTTCTGAAATTCCAACACTCTAACTTTTTCTTTTCTAAAGAGCTGAAGTTTCTCTGATCTGAACTTCAACTTTTCCGTTCTGAAGCTCTGACTTCGACTTTTCTGAAGATTTGACTTTCACTTTTCTGAAGCCTTTTTTTTTTATTTTATGAGCTTTCTAATCTGAACTTTCTAAGCCCTTCTGATATGAGCTTTATGAGCTTTTCTGGTCTAAGCTTTTCTGAACTTTCTAGTCTCTTTCTTTTCTTATCCGCTCTATTTTTTTAACTCATCCTTCCTTCGTGGATTTCTTTTCTGGCCTCCTTCCTGTCTCTTTTTTTCTTTTTTTAGAAGTTGATAATGATGTAAAAATAAGCAAATCGAGTATGCAAGGAACGACTTTATCATTAACTGTTCCATTTTCAGTTTTGTACTTGTTGTCGTTCCCATCTCTGCTTCCAACCTGTTGCCATTTATGTTTTCACTTTCATTGTTGTTGGGGTTTTTGATTTGGTTTTTGGCATTTTGGGATGGATTTCTCGAGTTTTTCTCTCACTCTCAATGAAAGCACCAAAATGTAAAGGATTTTTCGGTATGAAAATCCCTCTATGAATAAATAATAAAGATCATAATTTGAAGAGAGAAATAGATAGTAAAGACACCATCATTTACGTGGAAAACTCTTAAAGGAAAGAAAAATCACGTAAAGATTGTGCATATTCACTTGTGTCAAGGATTGTATATAGTTGTTGATGAGAGAAGTGATGAAGGGTAGTGCCTTTAGTAGATGTTTGTTTAGGTCTCTTCCTCGCCCCCTTTTTCTTTATATGAGTCTGTACTTATAAGTCTTACAATAATAATAATAAAAGGGGATGATAACATCCCTTATATTTTCGGCTGATGGGATTGCTTTCAGGCGTTGACTCATTTATTTTGCTCATTCATTTCAGCTGTTTTGTCCTCATCAACTCAATCAGTCATAGCCACTTAGTGGTTCCTCGTGGTTCAGGCCAATCAATCACAACCACTCAACTATCAGTCTGAACCTCATTTCTGTTCTGATGTTCTATCATGTCCATGAGGTAATGATTCCCTGTTCTCGAGATGTCGGTTCTTGTTCTGGAAGCGATGATCTCTCATTCTCGAGATGTCGGTTCCCATTCTGTTGTTCTTTCTCATTCTAGGAGTGATGGTCTCTCGTTCTGAAAGTGATAGTTCCCCCGTTCCAGAAGCGATAGTCACCCGTTCTAGAAGCGATAATCACCCGTTCAGAAGCGATAGTCACCCGTTCCAGGAAGCGATTGTCACCCATTCTAGAAGCGATTGTCCTCCCGTTCCAGAAGAGATTGTCCCCCGTTTCAGAAGCGAAGGTTTCCCGCTTCAGCATTCTTTCCCATTCTGACGAGGTCTCCCGCTTCAGCGTTCTTTGTTGTTTTGACGAGATCTCCCGCTTCAGCGTTCTTTCTGCACACGTGTCTTGGGTGATTTTTTTCTGTTCAAGGTACATGTTCACATGATGTACTATGTTACAATACTACATATTTGAGGTGCATTGATATCCATGCGTTACATTTCGATTGGTTATCAAGAATTTTGATCCTTGTATAATAGAACTTTTTATGATAGTCAATATCATTAGCAACTACCGAATAAGGTCTCAAACTATACGTAGACCTTAGATTTCACTCTTACTCAAGAGCATGGTCAAACAATCTATAGAAGACCTCAAGCTATTTAACCCAACTATCTTCCCAAATTTCTTATGCAAAGCAAATATGTGCGTATCATGCCGTACGTAAATAATTGAAGCCACTAAAAACTCTTAAATTAGGATGTTAATTACTTATATATGCAACTTCGAAATTAGACTAACAAAATAATACTTATAAGAACAAATTAAATGAGGGTTCACTTTAGTATGCTCATGTTTTATTTTAAATAAACATAACCTTATTATATATGTTGCTCGTGACCATTTTGACTGGGATTAAACGAGAAAGTTGAGGCTAAAGAAGGTTGAGGAACAAAGATGGTATTTCGAAAGAAAAAAGTGACACCCAGTACCGGTTGTAACGGATATGTGTAATAAAAAAATTTAAAACTTCTTAATCCTATGATTTAATCTTCTCTGAAGATATAAAATAATAAAAATCTGAAAACTATTCTTTGTAGTTATAATGCCAAAATATTAAGCCGGCTCATTCATATCTAGTTTATATTGATTATTACGGTCATTTTGAATCTTCTATTCACCTATTTTCTCCTTATGTTTATTTGTGTGTACTGCAACTTTACTCTTACTTTCTTTATTACTTATTGATAAGAATGAATTAAAATCTTAAATTCATACTAGAACCATGATAATTCAATAAACCCTTCTAAAATCTAAAAAAAGCCAGAATTTTCTTGAGTAAGAACCGTAAGAACCGTTGAAATTAATGGTGAAAATTGAGGAACACCTGAAAAGATTTTGAAGTTAAGAGACATCTTTGATTTAAAATGAAAATTGAATTAGTGTGAGTGAAATTATTTCATTTTCAAAAAGAGAAAATATGACACTGAATTAAGCTGTTAGTCAAATCGTAAATAAATTATCCGTTAAGTGCGATGATGTGGTTTGAATAATTTTTAACGATTTCATTAATGATGTGATATAGTCGTTGAAATAATATTTTTAATAATATAATTTCTAATTGGTGTGTTGCGCGCTATTAACTAAATAATAAAACTTATATTTTGTAATATTCTAGAAAACAAAAACAGTAGTCAACATATGGGCAAAAAAAATATATAAAGCATTGTTGTTTGTAAATTTCACGGTAACATGTTATATTTTGTTGAAATATATATAGTTGTATCAAACTCTATTCTTTTTAGTTGTATGTTTTAGATAATAAATTTACGGACATTTTTTTGACTTTTTTTTGTCTCTTGTTTTCATTTCATACATATTATTGTAATTGAAGTTAAGTATATAATTGTTTGTCAATAATTTAATTTAAAATTGTTAACTACTATTTAACCTTAGCATTTATGAATGACAATTATAGAATTTTATAGGGTAGTGATGGCAACTTTTATTCAAAAAAAAATGTATCCATTTTAATCACATTTATATATACTATGATCAAGAATATTACATAAATATATGACAAATGCTACTTTAAAAAATATTGTTAGTTTCAAAGGTAACTTTATTTATCAATCAAGTTATGAATCAAATTATTGACTATTGAGTCGGCATTCACGTATGATCTGATTCTACGATCAATGGTCAAATAAATTATAAATTTATCTAACTTATAATTATTTTAATTTCAGCGTGTAGCATAATTACTATAATTTTTTAATGAAATATTAATAGCGGGGATTTTATGGAAAAGCAAATTGACTAGTAAGGTAATTAATTAATTATGAAAGCTAAAGTTGTCAATGGGAAATGTCTGATTAGTAAAAATCCCATTCGAGGAGTCAAAATCCGCATGTCCCAACTGTCATCCACCTTCCTCTTTATAAGCCAAATCTGAATCCATGGAGAAGAAATGCGTAGGATCTAATTGGTTAGTGAAAAATCAAAATTCAAAGTAAGGCATTGATTAAATTCCAATCAGGGCTTTTAGTGCCTAAAATTTGTGGAGCAATAAAAAGAAAGATTTGGACAGAAAAGAATGTGATTTTGGATTAGTCCCTCCCTTTTGGTTAGGCACAATAGAGTAAAGAATTTTTAATTAAATTAGCAATTAGGAATTAGGATTAGGCTCTAATAAAGCATATGCTTTTTAGCCTTTCATTTTCATTACATTTTTGTGATTCTTTCTCCCCTCATGTAAATGCTTCTCTCAATTTATTACCTTTCAATAACTTTTTAGATGTGTGTTTCTTTACGAAATATATGTATAATTTGGAAAGATAACCTACGTAACTGTAGTGTCCGAAAGATGTAGATAGTAAGATAAAAAAAGATGTAGCTAGTTTGAGTGAGGTGGCCCTATCAATTTACTAACCAAATCAAGTGGACTCCAAATACGTATTTTCAAAGAAAATTAAATTTCATTGTCAATGGTCTGATCTGGGCTATAATAGTATAGAAAAAAAAATTCCAAATATGTGTAGTAGGGAAAATGATCAACTCGAGTTTAGGAAAAACAGAGAGATCATGTTCTCAACTACGGACCGTGGGTTGTTTTTCGAGGGTGTAGATCAACTTGGAATGAAATTTTTCAAAAAATTGTCTCAAACTAATTATGATCATTGAAAACGGTTGGAAATTGGGTGTTAAACCACCATTTCCATGGATCAATTTTGAGTACAATTTTAAATGGGATCTACTATGTAAAAGTATAAGGTCTTTACAGATTTGAGTTCTTTTACGTGAATACATCGAAATCGATTATTAATTTATGAAAATTGACTTTAGGATGAATGTGAAATTATCACCTAAAGTGAGTTAAATGATACCAGAAAATATGTAAGAATTGTAGAAATCTCACATTAAAAATGGAGTAAAAGTTTGAGATGATATATATAGAGATGTTTGGATCTAAGTTAGTAACTTGATAAACATTGAGGCTCTCTCTCGCGCAGGTGCGCCGCACATCCCGTAAACGCGAATGTCGGTTTGAAAAGTCTTCCCCTTTATGGGCCACCTTTTGCTTCACTTTTATTTTTCATTCTCTAAAGAAACTCAAAAGTCACAAGAATATGCTTGAAATGAAATATTCTAATATAATTGCACCAAATAAGATAAGTTTTTAAAATCAATTTAAAAAATAGCAGCTTTTATCAAATTATAGGTAAATACCAGATTTTTTGTGCCGTGTCATCAACCAGCTATTGAAAAATTTGTAGGTGATGATTTTAATCTTCGATTTACAGATTTTATAATCAAATTTGGTGGGTCTTTGTATTTAATTAAATATTTCAAAAATTATTGTTTTTCAATTCAAACGTTATTTTTCATTTTTATTTTTAATTAAATTAGATGATAATTAATGATTGATTCTAGTTTTTTAAGGTAATTCTGATAATGAAATATTATAGTTTCAATAATTGATTCTAATTCTAATAAGTTAAATAACAGATTTTTAATGACACGACATCAACCAAGTGTTGACAAATTTGTAGTTAATGATTATAAACTTTAATTAATATATTTCATGATCAGTTTTGGTGGGGTCCGTGCATTTAATTTAATATTCTAGAATTTATTGACTTTCAATTCAAACGTTATTTTTTAATTAAATTAGATGATAATCAATTATTGATTCTAGTTTCTTTTTTTTTAGCTAATTTTGATAAGAAAATACTCTAGTTTCAATTATTGATTCTAATTCTGATAAGGTAAATAACAAATTTTTAGTGTCATGTCATCAAGTAGCTGTTGATGAATTTGTAATTGACGATTTTAAACTTTGATTTACAGATTTTATAATTAGATTTGGTGGAGTCCTTACATTTAATTAAATATTCTAGAATTTATTGTCTTTCAATTCAAATATTATTTTTATTTTATTTTTAATTAAATTTGATGATAATCAACGATTGATTATAGTTTCATTTTTAGCTAATTTTAATAAAAAAATATTTCAGTTTAAAATGATTGATTCTAATTCTAATAAAATAAACAACAGATTTTTAGTGTTTCATAATAAACTAGCTGTTGACAATTCTGATAAGGTAAATGTTAAATATCTAACATGTTATATATTGGATGAGGGTCAATTTAGTCTAAAAGTATTGACTAATTAGGAAACCTACTATTTATCTAAATCTATTGAAAACATGTTATTTTTTAAAGCACTCCCTTAAAGTTGTCTATTATGTAAAATTTCTCTTAACATTTTCTATCCTCATACCCATTGTCATACTTACAAACATTTCATAGGTGGGGTATGTGGAATACACGTTTGAGTATGAGTATCCAGTGAGACCCGCAATCTGACAATAAAAGTAAAAAGTAATTGCACCAAATAAAAAGGTTTTGAAACTCACTTTAAAAATAATGATTTGTAGCTTAAAAAAATTGACAAATTTTTTGCCACGTCATCAATTTTTGATTGATTGAGATTTGAAGAGACGTTTATTGTCCCTGAGTTTACAGATTTCTAAATTTGATTTTATTTCATTCTTTATTAATATCAATATTTAATTAAGGATGTTAATTTTTTTCTTATTTATAGTTGATGCCGAAATTTACAGATATTCAAATATGATTTTATTTTATTTTTTATTAATTATATCAACATTTAATTAAGGATATAAATTCTTTCCCTGTTTATAGTTAATCTCGATTATAGTATATATTAAAGTAATTAGATAATCCATTATTAGTTAGTGATTATATCATTGATTAGTCAATCAATGATATATCACTGATTGATCCGAAAATTCTGGGTTAATCAATGAGATGATCAATCTGTTCGTCTCAATAATAGATTGAGACGAATAGATTGATCAGTCAATCAATAGTATATCACTGATTGACCTGAAAATTTCAGGATCAATCAATGGAATGATCGATTTATTGACCCTATAATATATTGTGACGAATGGATTGATGAGTCAATTAATAAAATGACCAATCCATTCACCCAAGTTTATTATAGAGGCGTTTGAAATATCTTTGACTCATCTCATTGATTGACCCGAAAATATTTCAAATAGGGGTGTAAGCGGTTTAGTTCGGTTCGGTTTAAGGGATTTCATCGAATCAAACCATAACTTCAGTTTTTAAATAATAGAAACCGAACTGCACCGAACAATGAACATAAACCGAATCAAATCGAACCGTGAGAAACAATTGAAATTGAAAAAAATCAGACCAAAGCGACAGAATATACGAAATCTCAAAAAACAAAGATGAAGTTTTTAATCTTATACACCCAGATCAAATATCACTGACAATAGATGGAAAATTAAAGCCCTAAAATAAGGGATAAAACTTCCTAAAAAAGGAGAGTACATAATAAGTAATTTTAAAAAAAGAACAATCTCTCATTACATCAGATCTGGATGAGATAAATACAAAGGCTCCGATGTGGGGTTAGGCTCAGATCTGAAAGACATGAACATAAAATCTTTGTAATCTTCGTCGTGTATAAGGAATTGGCCGCCGCTGGCCACAAAAGTTCATCAACGGTGAGATACTTCAGAGAGAAGAAAGAGTAGATACATGAGAGAGACGATAAAGAGAGACATATATGATGGAGACTCGAAGGAAGAGAAACAAGATAGATGAGAGTTAGAGGGAGGCTGTGGCCGTCTAATAAAACTAAAGCTATTTAAAGTCTAGGGTTTGTTAAAGAATGAAGTGTTAAAAAAGAAAAAATAATGGAAAAAAATAGGACGATTGAATCGAACTCATGTGCTGACCCTTAGAAAGACTTTACTAGAATGGCTAGCTTAGTGGAGACGTTATTTCTCAAACCAATGGAAATCTGAATAATATGACAACCGACCAAACCGACGCGGTTCAAATCAGTTTAGTCAATTTTTTGATTTGCTTAGACCCCTAGTTTCAAGCACCCCTATAATAGATTGAGACGAAATGATTAATTAGTCAATCAATGATACATATATCATTAATTGACCTAAAAGTTTTGGAATTTTTAGTGGTTTTTTAACAATTTTTAAAATTTAAATTTTTTATTGATGTCTAATATTAATTGACTTCTTATAATTAATAAAATTTTAAATATTATTCTGAACATTATTGCATTCCTCAATTTAAGCATTTTCTATATTGGTATATCAACTATATACTATTGATTACCCAGAAATCTATCAAACACACCATAATTAGATATTAGTGTCATTTTGGTCTACAATTATCAATAGTTATAATAATTTTCCATTTACTTAAAACTTTTAAAAAAATAAATTTCTTAAAACACCCCCTCTAAAGTTGTCTATTCCGTAAAATTTCCCAATATTCTATGTAAATAAAGGCCCAAAACATTTTTTGGTCAATAAAGGCAAAAAAACTTTTTTGGGTGGTAAATTACCTTTATGGTGGCTCTCCCCATGAATAGTATAAAGGAGGTGTTCTCCTTCTCATTTCTTCACACCAAAAAACAAAAGATTATTCTCTTATCTTTTTATTGGTCTCTTGTTCTTAGTAGAAGCTAGTTGGTTTGAGTTTTGGTCTGAAGACTAGTATAGTCTCGGTTTGGTTTCAGTTTCGGTCTTGGGTTCGTCTTGGTTTGGTTTGAGTCACTGTTCGACTTTTAGTTCGAGTCTTAGTCTGAGTCCTGGTTTGTGAGACGTCACTTTGGTGGTAGAATTAAGACAAGTCAGTTCGACAATGTGGTGAAGTCGGGTGCTCTTTAGTTCCCTCCAACTGTTTTATCTTGGAAAACATACGTCGTTATTCAACTTTTAGACAAGTAAGGGGGTAACTGTTTTAAGAAAACTGTAGAAACATGACTCGTTTGATTCCTCCTTAAGAAGTCAATTAATATTAGAAACATGACTCGTGGGATTGTATTTACATGGTAATTTTTGTAATTATCTTATTTACATGTTGTAAGTAAGGTATCTACATTTTGTCATTTCATAATTGTATTATCGTAATTTTCATTTAATCTTATAATACAATACATTATTTCTAACAATATTAAAACTTTTATTATGTTATAGGATTGATTTTTGAAAATTAATTTAGTTTTTCAACCTAAAATATTTTTTTAATATTGTCCAAAAATTGATTTTTTGGGTGATTTGGTTTTTCAACCTAAAATATTATTTTTAATATTATCCATATCAGAAGTAACTATACAGGTAAGTGCTCTCGGGGAAATTAGAATTTAAGAGTAATTTTCCCTCCTATTACCTGAGAACTGAATATTGTCGTGAGGGTTGGTCCTGGATTGGGTCTTACAATCCCAGCAGTTCGTCTTGACAGTTATTTACAAAAGCTGCTATTTAGTTTGTTTTGGAAAATATTTAGAAAATTAGCTTATTTTCGTCTTTGAGAATATAACATAATTTTCAAAGTGTTGACAAACTTCCGGTTTATATTTTCGATAAGGAAATATGGCAACTGAAACTAACAACAATGTTGTATCTAATCATGTTGCTAAAAGCCAAGAGCAGAACCCTACTGTTGCGGCTCAAATACCAAACCCCGGTGTGCAGAATCCTATTGTGACCTATGTAGCTCGTATGGCACCGATGCCTCTGCCTATTTCTCATGGAGAGAAACCTGAAAAACTTAATGGTCTGAATTTCAAAATGTGACAACAGAAGATTCTTTTCTATCGGACCACATTGACTCCAGCAAATTGCTTGACTGAAGAAGCTCCTAAGCTCAATGACGATGAGCAGGATTTCCAAACGATCAGTGTTATTGAAGCTTGAAAACATTCTGACTATTTATGTAGAAATTACATTATGAATGGTCTTGCTGATTTCTTGTATAATATTTATTTTGATAAGAAAACAGCTAAGGAGTTATGGCAATCTCTTGAACGGAAGCACAAGACTGTGAAGATGTGGACGTCAAGATTTTGATCCGTGGCTAATTTGGGTACAAATTCAAGACCTATCTCCTGATTGAGTTTCAGAAGGAATTACAAGAAGGCTAGTTTTAAAAGTTGGAACCACTTTCGAGATTGATGAGTATACTTTGAAGGGATCCCTTGCAAGATCTGTTAGAGTCAGGGTTTTATTGTATTAGTAAACCTTTAATATCAGGTGTGGGTTAAGAGGAAAAACAAACTCCCAATTTGGATAGAGTTCAAATTTGAAGGTTGCCCCAATTCTGTTTAAAGTGTTGAATTATTTCTCAAGATTCTAGAGCTTGTAAAAAGAGAGAGGGTTCGAAGAAAGATGAAGATTCGGTATTTGGGGAATGGCCGAGAACTGAGACAAGCATAAACCCCCCATGAATATTAGAATGTTTTTTCTAAGGAGAAAAATGGAGGCTCGGGCAGCAAGGATTCTGAACAGTTTCAAGAATCCTAGAAATTCCAGATTCTTGACAAAGACCCTTATTTACTAGGTTAGTTTTGGGAAAGAACAATAAAGTGCCAACAAAGTAGGTTACTGGTAAGTTTTTAAAGGTTCCTAGGAAAGCTGAGAAATCAGATATGAATCTTATATTATCAAATTCAGAAAATTTAATTTCTTCATAATCTACTAGTAATAGGCAAAGAAGTCAAGGACCGGTTATTCACAGGTCCAGTCAGTAGAATAGTTATGTTTCTAATGGTGATGAATGTAATAGGAAAAAAAGACCTAGACTGGAAACTAAAGATTTGAATCAAGAGTTGAGTTTTGATGATATACTTTATTATGTTGCTGTAGTTCATAATAATTTGGGTGAAGATGGGTTATGATGACTTACCCAATAAAGCCATCAGAATCTCAATGAGTATGTTAGTATGGAGCTGTTAGGGCCTGTGCAACAACCCGACACTTCTTGCTTTAGAAGATGCTCTCATCCAATATAAGTCCAATATATTATTCTAATTGAAACTAAAACTAGGAAGTCGAAGGCATAAAGTTTTATAAAAATTGAAAGTATGTTTTTTATCATCTGGTAGAACCTTTAGGTTTATCTGAAGGAATGATTATTTGCGGGAATCAAGATATTAATGTCAAAAGTGCTTTTATTACCAATAATATTATAGATTTGGTCCTTAAGGGTGGGTAGAATTACTTTCTTCTATGGGTGTAGGGATATGGGAGACGAATGGCTCCAATATAACAATTTAGCCTGTTTTACCAAGGTAACTCTAGTCTTTGGCTATTGGCAGGGGACTTTAATGATTTACTATATAGAGGAGAAATCTGGGGTGAATGGGTTTGATTCTCACAGAGCTTGTAAGTTTAACTCTTTTATTAACGCTTGTGATCTTATGGATGTTTTTACACTTGGAGGAATGAGAGGGATGGTATAGTTTTATTTAGGAGAGAGATAGGGTTCTTATTAATGATACTTTCTCGGATAATTTTTCTAATTAAGAAGTCCATGTCCTCCTAATATTGGATCGAATCATAACATGTTCATTCTTTCCTTTGATAGTAATACTTCTAAATCTAGTAGGAAGTTTAAACTAGAAGCAAAATGGTTGCTTGGAGAAGATTTTTATAAGATCGATATGGCATCATTTTATTAAGGGAGAATAGTTTAAAGAAAGATTTTGAAATTTAAAAAACAAATTGCTTGAAAATAAAGTAATTGATATAAATAAACAATCAAACAATAAATAATAATTATATAATTAAATAATATTCAGAAGCTTAAACGTGTAGAATAAATAAATAAAACGATAGCGACACGGGATGCGAAAATTAAACATGCGAGAAATTAAGTATGAAAATTAAAGTGCATGTAAATAAAAGAGTAGGAAAGAGAAAGATACGACACACAATATTTTTATGTGGTTCGAGAAAATCTATTCCTACGTCCACGCTCCAAAGATCCCTCTTGAAAAAAATTTCACTCATAATCTTCTTACAGGTGAAGACCAAACATTTTACAAACTCTATTGACTTATAATGCCAATCAAACCTTGACAGTGTAGCTTGATCGAGATTTTCGAATCTCTTAAAAAATTTCTTACTTTATTAAAAAGTAAATCTCTCAATTTTTCACTCACAATTTGTACTAGCATTTCTCTAGAAAACATCTCAAATATTCACTCAAAATACAAGCCTCTCAAAAAATAAAATACTACAAAACTCGTTGGAGAGGAGAGGAGAGGTGTGGTGGAATAAAAATGGTGTGAGTTATTTATAGTGTTGAAAAACACTGTTGAAACCAGTCGGGCCGGTCAGAGAATCGGACGGACTGGTCGTCAATCAAGGAAGATTCCTTATTGACAAATCGGTCTAACTGGTTTGAGTAATTAGGCAAGCAATTTTTATAATTACCAAACTGGTCACACCAGTAAGAAAATTGGTCAGACCAGTCCCAAATCGATGCACCAGTGTGACCAGATTGCCCTCCAAAGTTGAGCCAGTTTTAGACCGGATTAGGGTGAACAAATCCGCGACATTTTCACATTATTCTTTCTAGTTTGGTCTTCTAAGGTCTGGTTCACTAGTGGTTTAGTCAAGTTATGAATTCTTTGAAGCATTCTGAGTTCAACAAACTTTGATTTAAGTCATTTGAAATTCGTTTGATATGCTTCGTGCCTTTCATAATATGTTGCTCGTATCTTGCTATGTATGGTTTTATTTGCCAATAATTGTTGTTTGCATAAACACTTAAGATTAAGTGTTTTCAACATAATTTTTACTTTATTTAAGACTTACACACTTAATTAAAATATTAGTCCATGTATTATTTGTTATCATCAAAATTGTCACCTTGACTTGCGTCAACAATTTTAACTTGGCAATTCTAACAGCTAGAAAAAGCATAAGTCTAAGGGTTGTATGGGCAATTTTATTGGCAAAATGAGGGGCTGTAAATAATGATATTAAAGGCCAAAATAGAAGTGTAAGGGGTAATCCTAAGTTACAATTCAATTTTTTAAAGGAAGAAATGACCACCCTCGATGAAAATAAGGTAGACGATAGAATTAAGAAATCTGTTATTGGTTCAAGGATTAATAATATCTGGAAAAGAAGAGGTCTACTGGGTCAAGGAGAAAGAGTTAATTGATTGAAGGCTGGTGATAAAATTGTAAGATTAAGGGATAAAAATGGGTCGTGGCAAACTGATGAACGTGAGGTAATTGATATTATTCATTTTCATTTTTCTGAAAATTTGAAGTGTTCCTAATTCTGATGAGGAATGGGTTCTTGAAGTTGGATCGGATTTTAGATTTTGAAGAAAAATTAATGAACCGTAACAAGTTTATGGGTGAAATTTCAAAAAAAATTCATACAGACCTCGAGATGCGTGATGATTCGATCAGAATGCGTTTGCAACAGATTTACATAAAAATTAAAGATACAACTCTTGTAAAATTAAATGACATAAAATCATATACCACAATTTTGGGTACATTAATTCTAAAATTGAAAAATAACACCTAGAGTCAATCGATCATGATACATTCATAAAACACATGCAAACATGCTTTGAATCTACCATATAAAAATTATATGTCAATATCATCGTATTCATCCATGCATACGTTTAGATTCAGAATATGCTTATTCAAAAATCATCGGCTTTGATACCAATTGTTGGATCGGGTTTTAGATTTTGAAGAAAAATTAATGAACCATGACAAGTTTATGGGCGAAATTTCAAAAAAAATCATACAAATGTTTAATCCAATTAAACACAAAATCAATTAATGAACATGTAAAATCATATAAACATATCGAGAAAAAATTAAAATAATTTATACATTTTTCAATTAATGAAGAAATTCTGATTTGGCTGGATCTAATTTTCTATCTCGCGTTATTCGTTCTTAAGATTCGCATAGTTATCAATTGATTCTTACACCGATAACCACTCGTGAGAGTCAGAAATAAATCTATCAAGGACTATCGTAGGAATTGAGTGTGAGCTCTCAAAACAACGATTGAAAGAGAAAACAAAACTTTTATCTTCTCCTACTGTCCAAATCGACGGCAACTGCGTGTGTGGAGAGAAAGAACTTTTTCTTCTCTGATTAACACACTTAGGGATAGGGTTAGCTATAGGGATAACGATGTAATTCCTTATATGATAATTAAATAATTTTCACATGTATCCCTATATGTTAAATTTCTAAAAATTATCTCATTGTGCACTGCTATCTTTGATTTTTACATCTCCGGAAGAGTCAAAATTGTGTCCAAATTCATCAGTCCAAATTGATGAATTAAATTGATTCATATCAATTAATTATTTCATTTCTTTTACTTTAGTAATTATAAAATAATTAGAAAAAAAAATAAAATAATTAATCCGAACATTAATTTTTCTCTTCACTAATTTAGGGATAACACTCATCTCATATGAGGCTCGGGAAGTGTACCTTGGTCCAAAACACGTTTTGGTCCAATTATCGTTATTTCTCATTCCTGTCCTTATAGGCTACTCCTGAGATCGAATCGACCCACATGACTAAATATATGGGATTCAAATATTCAGTTAATTCATCCCCATAAATCCTGACCTATTTAATTCCGACATCGTACGACTCCACTATAAGTCTGATGCCAACAGAACTCTCTATTCATGCGCGTTACATTTTCTGTTGTTACAAATAAACATTTATATTTCATGGTCTATAAAATATTTTATGATATTACCCTCGTGAATATCAGTAATAAGACTGATAAGTAAAATTACCATTTTACCCCTCTAGTTATTATTTCCTTAAATATTTTATTAAATAAGAAAGACATATCAATGAAATGTCTCGTACAGATCACCATGCCTTATTCAATGACACATGTCATCGAGTACCGGGCCCAGTTTATTTATTCAAACACTCATCAATAAAGCATAAGATGATATTGTTGCTTTTGTAATCTTACCACGAATTCTATCTCTGTGAATCACGCAACAACTGAGGTATTTTTCAGCAATTCAAACTCACTCATTTGGCATATCAAATATTGCAAGTAATTAAGTAAAGTTTCGTATTCACCTCAAGATTAAAGTAATTATGAAAATACCCTTAAGGTGTAACAATTAGATTTAGAGCTTAATAAATAATTTTGCTCTAAACTAATTGGTTACTGGTCTATTCAACATGTTCCATAACATGCCTAAGTCAACCGTTAGAGTCCCCGCTCCCATGCCTCAAGACTAGCGTCATTTGGTTCAACCTAACAGTCATAATTAGATTCGATTGTCTAGTCGATCATAAGAGTACGGATAATATTTTAAATTATCTCAGAAGATTTTGTCTTGGAGACCACTTGGTCTTTATTATTCTTACGTTGATAATAGTTCCAGGACTTAAGTAATTTAGAAACACACTTTGATTAAAGAAAACTTTTATTTATTCATAAAATTCAGTAATACATAAATGTCAATAAATAACTGTTTACTCATAAAAAGTTATTACACCATACTCTTTGTAGCTCCAACAATCTCCATATGTGTACAATATTGTATCTTCGTGCCCTCTGGATGACTATCAAAGACTTTACTACTTAAAGTTTTCATGAATGGATCTGCCAAGTTGTTGACCGTCAATAGGTGTATTACTTGAACATTTACACGCTAAACTATCTCTTTAATAAGGTGTTACTTCCGCTCTATGTGTTTAGATCTTTTGAGACACTCCGGTTCTTTCAAGTTTGTTATAGCCCCACTGTTGTCATAACAAAGTGTCATGGGTTTGTCAGCATCTGGAATGAATTCCAGAGTCTTTAGGAACTTTCTAAGCCAGACAACCTCCTTTGTAGGTTCACAAGCCGCCACATACTCAGCTTCTATGGTAGAATCAACAATGTAAGATTGTTTGATACTTCTCCATACCATTGTTCTACCATTCAGGATAAACATTGATCCTGGTGTGGACTTCCTGGAATCCTTGTCCTCTTGGAAATAGGAGTCAGTATAACCCGTCATATTCATGCCAGTACCTGAATACACAAGCATGTAGTTCCTCGTTCTCTTAAGATACTTGAGGATAAACTTGACAGTATTCCAATGCTCGAGTCGAAGATTAGATTGAAAACAACCCATCACACGTACGGTGAAACAAATATCTGACATAGTGTAAAGCATTGCATATATGAGGCTTCCTATGGCTGAGGCATATAGAATCTTTCTCAGGTCTTCCTCTTCTTAAGATTCTTGAGAGACTACTCCTTGGAGAGGCTGACTCCATGCTTAAAGGAAAGATTTCCCTTATTAGATTCTTGCATACAGAAGTGATCCATCACCTTATCAATATAAGATGCTTGAGACAATGTCAATTGTCTGTTCTTCTAATCCTGAAAGATCTGAATTCTTAGGACAAAGGCAACTTCTCCAAGATCCTTCATATCAAATTATTTTGCAAGCCAAATCTTGACATCATACAATTTTACAACATCATTCCTAATGAGTAGAATATCCTCCACGAACAAAACCAGAAAAATCACATTCCCTTCATGTATCAACTTATACACACAGAGTTCATCTACTAACTGCTCAAAACTGAAGTTATTCAGAGTATTATCGAATATGATATTCCACGAACAGGATGCTTGCTTAAGTCCATAAATAAAGTTCAGCAGTTTATAAACATTTCCCTCTTGGCATTTCTCCATGAACTCGTCTGGTTGAGCCATATAAATGCGCCCTTCAAGATTGTCATTTAGAAAAACACTCTTGATATCCATTTTTCAGATTCCATAATAGAGGGCAGCAATAATGTATAAGAGAATTCAGATGGATTTAAGCATGGCCACCGGTGAGAATGTATCCTCATAGTCAATACATTCCTTTTAGGTGTAGCCTTTGGCTACAAGCCTAGTTTTGAATGTATCTACATTCTCATCATGACCTATTTTTCTTCTTATAAATTCATTTACACCTTATAGGTTTTACCCCTTTCAGGAGGATCTACAAACTTCCGGACTATGTTCGAGTACATTGATTCTATCTCCACATTCATGGCGTTTTGCCATAGATTTGCTTCAAGACCAGTCATAACCTGTGAGTAGGAAACAAGTTCATCATGATCCTTATTTGAGACTGCTATCAAGGCATCTCCATAAGACTCCCGTGAATGCATAATTCTGGTCGACTGACCAACTTTCCTATCTTCGGTCTCAGAACGTGTGTCGAGCATCCCCATATCCTTAGGTGGCTTACGAATGACTTTCGTCAACTCCATCTTTCATATGGTGTACTAGGCACCGTCTTTGATGGAATTTAGTTTAGAATATATGTCATTGTTGTTGGTCGTTGTGGCGCGTGCGCGGCGAAAGCTTATGGCGCATGGCCATTTAAAAATTAAACTTTTAATAAAAATGAATCTTTTAATAAAATTAAACTTGCGCAACGCCACGATAACAAAGAAAAACTTTTTATTGAAAACTTTTTTTCAATAAGTCAGGATTCACTATATATTTATATATTAAATCCACAACATACAAGGTTATGAATCATGTACCTCTTGTAGTCTAAATCAAGCGTCTTTGCGAAAGCGATCGATTCTCTGTTCCCACAAAATCGTTCCAACGATCAGTAAACTCTGAGATCCACATCAAGATTTTCCAAGTCAATCCTCAATGCACTAGGACGTGCGTGGACACTAAGAATTAACGAAGTCACTTTTCTGTCTCTACATGTACTCAACACATGAGATCTAAAGATTTTACTAAGAAAGACTTTTATGTGACGATTCTCTAGAAGAACGTGATGATGATTCTATTAGAGATTTGATTAACTCTTAATCATAGAGAAAAATAAATATGAGTAATTGTGTGCTCAACTCAATTTTCTGATGGATGAACTCATGAACTAATTCAACTGATTCATCTGATTTATACCATCAGAACAATATCTGTATATATTTCTTAATGGCGTATCAGATATCTAGGGATAATTAAAATTAAAAAATAATATGTAATTTCAAATTTCCCAATACATAATGGGACCCACTGTATAATGATGCACAAGTGCAGTGCCACATGGCACTACAATAATCCATGTCAATCTCTGATACCCAGTCAGTTATTGACACGTGGTAATTACTGTAGATTAAATATTTATTTTAATCAGATAAATATATAGATATCAGTTTATTCAAAATTCATATATCTGATTACCCTAGCAACTAAATTATCTGTTATCTCACAAATAACAGATTTAGTTGATCCAAATTATTATCTAATAATAATTTAATATCCAATTTCACAAATTAGATATTCTGTCTCACTTATCGATAATTAAAATATAATCGATAATTATTTATACATATCAATTCCGAAAATTACATTTATATATATAAATAATTTAATTAAATAATTCTTAATTAATTAATCACACATAATTATCTCATAATTATGTACTTGCCTCAGAATAAAAATTTCTTTGCAAGTTAGTTCTTTTCTCATGTCCTGAAATATTCACACCTAGACTGCGTAGTAAAGAGGTGACTTGCGGACCATTGACCTATAATCCTAAGCACCAATAAATCAGATTATTAATTAAACTCTTTAATTAAATAATCTTATTTGCTAATTCCATTATTATTCTACTATAAATATGAAATTGCACTTTTAGAGATTATAGATTATATTTACTGAGTATTCTCAATCAGTTCACTGATATAAATCATTTCATGTAGTTCTGTCCTCCAATTATTGGTTCGTAAATTAGAACTAGTCAAAATTATTATTCTATCCTTCTAATGACCTCTTGATCCTTAAGTACCATTAATCCACTAGTGAATGACTAATTTATAATCTTATTATAAATTTGAGCTCAATAATCATTCAGTTCCAGAATTAACACTTAATTGAACTAATATACGATTCGTTAGAAAAGCTTGGATTCCAAATCTGTAAGATCATGTTCACAGCCATCCATATCATTGAATCTCCAAAACAAAGTCACTAGCATGTTTTACAAACAAGTCTTAACAAGTGAGTCAAAAGATCCACAATAGACATGTATAGGAGTTCATGACTACTTAGGATTCAAACTGATCTACATATAATCATCGAATTGATGTGTATTTTAAATGTTTATGATAAATGGCACGTTGATAAAGATATTAATTCACATCGATCCAGTCATATATAATCTCATTATATAAAGTACCTTTACTAAGATATCTATCCACGTCAATGATCCGGATCTAGATCTCACGCGTTGATAATGCTTAGTGAACCGTACTAGCAACCATTCATTCACGATTCCATACTTTAATATGTTGCTGACAATTTATTCATTATCTATGATCTTAATCCTCTCGTACTAATACAAGATCATAGTCTCATTAATGAATATAGAATTTTCAGATATTTTTATATGTTATTCAACAATAATTTAAAGGAACAATTATAAGAAAAATGTAATTCTCATTAAATTTCATATCAAAATGTCAATACACATGCTTTGAGGGCATAGTCCACCAACAGTTGTTTCCAAGGCATATCCCTAGAATGAATCAGGGAGGGATGAGTAACTCATTATGGATTTAATCATATCCAATAGAGTTTGATTTCTTCTCTCTAACACACCATTCTTCTTTTGGAGTGCCATGTGCTGTAAGCTGAGAAAGAATACCTTCTTCCTTAAGAAAGTTTTTGAAATCTCCTAGCAAGTACTCTCCACCACAATCGGATTGTAGCGTTCTGATTTGTTTCTCTAATTGCTTCTAAACCATAGCCTTGTACTCTTTAAACTTTTCAAAAGTTTTAGACTTTTGGCCCATTAGATAAACATGTCCAAAATGTTGGTAGTCAACTGCGAAGGTTATAAAATATTCATAACCTCCTCTTACTTGGATATTCAATGACTCGCATCATCACTATATACGAGTTGGAGGCATTAAGTGACCCTTTCACCCTTCGTTGAAAAGGGTCTCTTAGTCATTTTACCTTCTTGCAGGATTCATATATGGGTAATGATCCCGTAGTGATGCCACACTTAAAGTTTGCAATGGGCCATCCTTTGCAAGGTTTTTAATCCTATATAGGCTAATGTGACCAAGACGCAAGTGCCACAAGTAGGTTAGATCGATTGAGTCAGACTTCAATCTTTTACTCTCCTTTTGTAAATCACTATTTACTTCAGTGTCACATATCATTGAAACTTTTGGTTTTACATAGAATAAATTGTTTATTATGTGTGTAGTAGTAATTAGGCATTGATTTCTAAAAATACTAATATCATTAATGAAATCCAAGGAAAATCATTGCTCAATTAAACTAGCTACTGAAATTAGGTTTCTCCAAAAATCAGAATATAATAAACATCACACAAAACCAAATGTCTATTCTCAAATAACAATTTAATACTTCCAATTGATATTGTCGATACTAGTACTCCATTCCCACAACGGAAGCTGAACTAGTCCTTGTTAAGCCTTCTACATTCCTTGAACCCCTACAGGGAACAACAAATATGGTTAGTGGTTGCAGAGTCTATAATCCATGAAAAAGTGGAGTCAACCACATAACAAGTTTCGGTAATGAGTAATGTAGCTTTGCATTTCAACTCCTTGAGATAATCCGGGCAGCTGCGTTTTCAATGACTAGTGACTCCGCAATGATGACACTTGTCTTTTACTTGTCCACTTTTCGCAGGGCCCTTGCCTTTCATAGCTTTCAAGTTCACCTTCTAAGCTTTTATTAGAGCTTTCTTGCATTTCCTTTTGGCGCTAGAGTTAGAAGGCTTACTTTCAGTAAAGTTTGCCTCTCCATTTTTCCTCTTGCCCTTCAGAAACAGGGTCTCAACAGCCTACAACTCCTTTATAAGTTCCGGAAGAGAGTACCTCAACTTATTCATCGAATAATTAAGTTTGAAGTTCTTAAAAGTGTCTGGCAGGGTCTCGAGGATCATATCAACTTAAGTCTCGCCATCTACCTCAGCTCCCATGATCTTCATCTCATTCATATAACTAATGATCAACATCATATGTTCTCTTACAGGAGTTCTGGGTTTCATCCAGCAGTTCGTGAAGTTTCGTACAACAACATGTTTGGCTTGATATTACCATATCCCTATTTCTATATGACATGTTATATGAGGATGTGAGATTAATTATAAATCATACATTCAAAATTAACCTTTCTATGACTCATTTATAATTACAACCCATCAAAATGAATAATAATTAAATCACAATAATTTAAAAGCTAGTCTCCATAATTATCTTCTCATAATCTTCAAGTTTTGATCAAAACCCTTTTAATTAAGGAAAATTATTTTCCTAATTAAATAATTCCATTAAATATCTTTTTTAAATTAATTGAATTTGATTAGTAAAAAAAGAAAAATTTAATGTCATATCAAACTTAGATCAAATCCAATCAATTAATTAAATGTTAATTTTCAAACTATTAAAATTGATAACTATCTTTCTAAAACTCAAAATTCAAAATTTTAACGATAAAAAATAGGATTAGGGTTTTCGCAAAGTATCATGGGGATATGATAACACGGTATCAGAACATCTGAGCCTCGTGCCCTAGTAATCACAAGGATTGCTGCCGGCGGTGGCAGCGGGACAGTCCCCTCATCACCGTTGGTTGCTCGGCCACCACCTCCAATGCCACTGCTGGTGGTGGACACGGATGACACAGTGGCAAGCGTCACGTCGGTGAATGTCAGATGGTGTAGCGGTGGATGGCGTGGTGCGCGGCGTGGAGCGGACGGTAGACCTTAGTGTACGTGTGGCTTTTCGAGATTCGTGCGACAATTCGATCGGAACACGTTCGTGACGGATTTACATGAAATTAACGATACAACACTTGCAAAATTAAATTACATAAAATCATATACCACAATTTCGACGTACATCAATTCTAAAGTTGAAAAATAACACTTAGAACCAATCGATCGGGATCCATTCATAAAACACATTCAAACATGCTTTGAATCTATCATATAAAAATTATATATCAATATCATCATATTCATCCATACATACGTTTAGGTTCAGAATGCACATATTCAAAAACCATCGGCTCTGATACCAATTGTTGGATCGAGTTTTAGATTTTGAAAAAAAATTAATGAACCGTGACAAATTCATGAGCAAAATTCAAAAAAAATTTCATACAAATGTTTAATCCAATTAAATACAAAACCAATCAATGAACATACATAATCATACAAACGCATCGAAAAAAGATTGAAACAATTTATACATTTTAATTAATGAAAAAATTCTGCTTTGCAGGAACCGATTTTTTATCTTGTGTTCTTTGTTCTTGAGATTCGTAGAGTTATCAATTAACCTTTACACCGACAACCACTCGTTAGAGTAAAAAATAAATCTCTTAAAGATTTCCGTAGAAATTGAATTTGACTCTCAAAACTCAAAAACAACCTTGCTGCCCACTAAAAATTGAGTGTGGCCGTTCTGCCTCGACGTGGTTCAAAGGCTCTTCACTTCCATTTGATGGCAGAAGTTTTAAAGTCAAATCTGGTTCAAGCACTGATCACTCTCCTGATACTTTGTTAAATAGATTGGGAAGAAGATGAGCCATATTCATGCTTATGCTGATTGCTGCCCACTAAAAATTGTTGGGTGGGTGTAATTAAGCTGATAATGTTCCATTTTCTCAGCCAAAAAAAACAAGAAACGACGACTAATTTACTACACAACAAATACATGACTCGGTCAAGCCCCAGTACATATAAATGCATATACAGTTACATTAGGTAGCAGCTTAAGAAAATTAAGCCATCTCTTCAGCCTTCCATTAAAAACGTATGTGTCAGTGTCACTTAGTATCATCTAACTTTTAAATTTAAATATATTATGTCAATCTGAACAAGTATAAATTCAAATATAAATGTCATCTAACTTTTAAATTCAAATATATTATGTCAATCTGAACAAGTATAAATTCAAATAACACTTAGTATCATCTAACTTTTAAATTCAAATATAAATGTCAATCTGAACAAGTTTTTAGTATCATCTAACTTTTAAATTCAAATTTCAAATATATTATGTTTATCATCATCTCGAGAAGCTAATATTTAGAGCTTTCAAATTCGTATGGTGGACTTCATCTAAAGTTTAAAGAGTCTATAAAAAACACAGTTTTTTTTATATATTCATTGTTCAAAACCCAAGATTAAATATCCAACCCTAATCTTGCAACCTTAAACCCTAAAACACAGTTTGAAAATCCATCAAAAACCTTACTCCATCAAGCTCCTAACTCCAATTTAAGAACTTGTCCTACATCAGGGAGGTAGTAATTTGTAGAGTTTTTAATTAACATTTACATAGACGAAGCATTTTTAAGCTTCGTTGCTTAAATCTACTCTGAATTGGTCAATAATTGACAACTTTTCATCAGCTCATCACATTACATTAAAATGCTCCAAGGCATTTCATTAATCATAATTATGGAGAAGAAAGTAGAATACATAGTTACAAAAGGAAGAGAGAAATTAACGAACATCAACTAACTAATGAGCACAGATTTGAAGGTGAAGTAAACTCATCCCCAATAAGAATGGTGTTTAATCCCAACTATCTTTACTTCTTCGAAATGCCTTTTTATCTGAAAGCGCTTTCTTACATTTAAGTCGTCTCTGCTCCCCGATAGCAGCGCTTTTTTTTTTTACATAGAAAACAAATTCATAAAAAAATCAGATGTGATCTATAACTACAGAAGTGAAAACTAGGAGACAATCAGGTGGCAGGTGGAAGATCTTACATTTTTGCAATTTTCTTCTTTTGCTCCTCTGATGGAGGTGGTGGGACATAAGAAGCAGCATCAATGATTTCCCTTTTTTAAAGATTAATCAGAAGACTTAACAAACAAAGTTAAAAATTCACAGTATAAAAGATTGAATATCTGCAAGTATCTTAAGTTTTGCTAAGGCATCTTCAATGTGCTATTTAAATAACAAGCTTTATAAGTGGAATCACGGTATGATCAACAAATTGCTAACATTCACACTTTAAGGCAATGCAAGGGTAGTTAAATAACAATAAAGAATAGATTAGTCCAATGGAAAGCAGATCAAGAATAGATTAGTCCAATGCAAAGCAGATAATAAGAATTGTATATCACCGCAGAATGCAATGTCTAAGTAATGGAAATAACACATCCCTGAAAATAAAGAAAATTGGGCAAATAAATTCGATAATTAATAGACACTTAATTGGAAATTGGTATACTTACAATACAAACATCATTCTGATAGTCAAACCAATTACGAATCTGTACACAGCTGCATAAAGGTCTCAGTATACAGAGCCTCAGTTCATGCAACGCAATCATCGCACTTGTGCGGTACCAGTAAAAACTAGTAAGTATTGTACCACTAACAATTACATACTGTGAACCGCCTACATCATTTTTGGCAAGCTGTTACAGAATATCAACCTCAATCATTGCTGCAGTGTGGTACTTTTGTAAGCTTCGAACTACCTTAATTATAAGATCTTGAAGACAGCAGGGACACTTGACAGCTAACCTTCACCCATCTTGCCAAGTATTTTATCTGTGATCAATCAAAAAAGGGGAAAATGCATTCCAGTCAAATCTTGAAGTTTGTAATGCATCACCCAGAAAGGAACGTTATAGAAACTCTAAATTGTAAATTCTATAGACGTTTTCCTAAAAAAATCACTTCGTTTACAAAAGTTTCAAGCAAAGTTTCTAAGTAAAGGACCTACAAAAACCATAACATAGATATAGCAAGCGTTACACACGACATTGATGAAAAAGCCGTATTTAGGTTAGTAAACAATTAAAGGTAAAAGCAGCAGAGTTGAGTAACTTTTAAAATGCGCAGCAACGAATTGGTCTTAGTATAAACTGAATTGCAAGCTATGGGGACATGAAAGGTCAGCAGGGGAAGGAAATCAATGGATGCCCTTAAATTGCTAATATCCATGACTGTTGGAAAATCACCATTAGTAGGTGCGTGCAAGAAAATGAAAAGAAAAAAAGAAGAAAAAAAGAAGAAGAAATAACACAAGTTAAAGCCTTACGTATAACTTATGAGAACTAACATAACCATTTCCTGCTCGACCACAATAGATTGAGCTCTTCCCCATTGCAAGGAACAAGGGTTTTGCCGCAAGATAAGCTTTTTCATTGCCACCAACCTGGAGTGAATGCAAGTAATTCAGATCAAATTACTTTCTATTAATCTCAAATCATTCAGGAAATTGTCCAAAGAAATCTTAACTTTACGACATTGCATTGAAAATGGATTTCAATTTCCAAAACTTATGTTTTGAATTGTTTGTTTCTTTTGTACACAAAATTTGAACTGAATACAAATTACAAAGTCGAAAGACTTGGATACACAAATAAATTTTGATCATTCGGTCTTCACAAGTAGAGCTCCACAAGGCTAGAAGCCCGACAGCCGGACACTATACTCCGCGTTGGAGAAGTTGGATGACTTCTAAAGTATACTTATTGCGAATAAAAATGACACCCAAGGTTCGATATGATGGAAAGAGGTTTGAATATTCAGAACAAAGCTTTCCTCTGAAACTCAATAGCCAAAGGAATTAAGGATATGCTATGATGGAGCATTGCAACTTTTGGCAACATAGCAGCTAAACAAACAGTGGGAAAAGATGATCCTTTTCTCACTAGCCAAGCTCAGATTTGTCCTAAAGCCCTTGATTATGTGTATTTAACGTTTCAATACATAAAAAAAATTATGGCTGTAAAAAATCCCTGATATGGGTATAAATCAAGGCTGTAAAAGGCAAGCAAGAAGAAAGGTTGCCTCAGACAAGGATGAAGCTTCTATTGAGGAGAATCTGAGCGCTGAAAATGACTCGAAGGAAGAGTGTGTGAGCTTTGAATTGCAATTAAAATGTGTAATAATTGCTCTCTACAACTAGTAAATACGTTGTCAAACCAGCAAGATACTTCGCTGAAAACTTGAATATGCCGAGCCCCAAGGCATGAATGTTGAGTTTATAAACCCAACATTCTATCCTTGAGTTTCCAGTGTGGGACAAATTCTCACTCTATTTCACATCACACACTTTTATTCATTTTTCAATCTTTCTTTGATTTTTCTTCTCTTCTTCTTTTCTCTCCAACAATTTAATCCCAACTATCTTTACTTATTTGAAATTCCTTTTTATCTGAAAGAGCTTTCTTGCTTTTAAGTCATCTCTGCTCCCCGATAGCCGCTTTTTTTTTTTTACATAGAAAACAAATTCATAAAAAAATCAGATGTGATCTATAACTACAGAAGTGAAAACTAGGAGACAATCAGGTGGCAGGTGGAAGATCTTACATTTTTGCAATTTTCTTCTTTTGCTCCTCTGATGGAGGTGGTGGGACATAAGAAGCAGCATCAATGATTTCCTTTTTTTAAAGATTAATCAGAAGACTTAACAAACAAAGTTAAAAATTCACAGTATAAAAGATTGAATATCTGCAAGTATCTGAAGTTTTGCTAAGGCATCTTCAATGTTGCCCCTGAAAAGAATCGAAACAATAGACCGAATTCCTTAGAGATGCATACGGAGGGAATATAAAAAGTGAGAAGAGAGGAGAAGCTAACTTCGGGGTTCTAGTCTTTGTGGAAGAAATCACAAGCTCCCCATCCTTGTTGATTCGATTCTTCTCCTGCTCATGAGCAGTTACATTACTAGTGAAATTCCCTGTTTTAGATGTTTCGGTTTGTGAAAGTAGTATGTAACTTAATAGCAGAGACAAACCATTTGCAAAATCCTTTCCCTAATCCTCTCACTTAGCCAATAAGCATTTTTAACGTTAAATCGCATGTCGACCTTTGTGTTCACTGCATCATCATTCATTTAAGTGAAGCTGATAAGTAGCAGAAATTTAGAAGAATGCAAATACTCATCTAAAGCAAAAGATGAAGTATATACAGGCCTTTGTTCACATTCTGACCTCCAGGACCACCACTTCTTGCAAAACTTACAGTTACATGGTCTACAGAGACACAAAGAAAAACAACAGCAACATCAGTGCAAAAACAAAACTAAATATTCAGAATACTTCAGTACAATTAACATTTTCATGAAAAATAGAGGCAACGCAGCCTTCTCTTTTTCCTTCCCACTCCGAAAGCATATGGCTACATTAAAATGGAATTACGAAAAAGAAAAACTAAGGGCATGACTAAATCAGATCTTACAAACGTGTGCGTATGAGAATGCCAGAAATACGGTCATTGACATGATCTTCAATGACTAATGAAATTGATTTTGGTATAACCAAGTTACATCAACCCACTAAATAGTTTGTTCTGTGCATCAAACTATAGCTTAATAAGTTAGCATATTTCTCATGCTTCTAAAAGAACTTATAAGTTGTGACTATGATTTCGATTTTCATACCGTTGAATAAATTTAAAAACTGAAATTTTTCTGGTGGAGACATTAATTGCCACTTCTAGCTTTATCGATTCCTTCCTATAATACCTCAGTTCAATGTTAGCTAAAAAAAAGTAAACATGCATGCTTAATCTGATTTCCCGTCTATAGACTTTCATCTATGTCTCCAGATCATCTGAGTAAATAATTACTTGATATTAATGCTAGAAGTCTGTGTTCATACGCAAATAACTTCTCAATTGCTTTTTGCAATAGCAGACTAAGAGTAAATTTACTAGTAAAATAGCAGCTCTTCCCTCAACAAAACCATACCAACTTAGTGTTGGACATAAAAACGAAAAATAAAAGTTCAGTTATTAAACCAGAAAGAATTGTTATTTACGGTGATTACACTAGCCTTAACTCGAACTCGATCATTTATGTCAGTTAAACATTGTCCAAGCTCTGAACATACCGATAGTGACTTTTTGGGGCGGGTTCGTTATTGGCGGAAAGAGCTCGCTCCTCAGCCTCTTGCAAGAGTTGCTGAACCTAGGAGAACCTAGCCGAGTCCTTACCTCCGCCAGCTCCGGAGGTAAGGTCTTCACAAGATCACCCACTATGGAATAAAATTACACCTATATTGAGAGAGACGATTTTTTCCATTAAAGAAAAACCCACTGCCCCTTGGCGGACATTAGTGTAAAAATGGGTAGTTTTCTTAGTAACTGTTATCTGTACAATAGACATGTGACATTAACTTGAGCTATGTTGTTATTTACCTCCAACTGTTAATACAAATCATCAAACATGCGTTAAAAAAAATTAGAGTTTCATCTGACATGTAGCAGATTTAGTTTTCACTCATATTGTCTTTTATTTTTAATTTCATTCACACACTACAATATTTAACTAAGCTTAACTTAATAAAACTTCAAGCTATTAGCTCCAACAGTATGTAGAAGCAATTGATGAATCGACTGTAAATGTTTGATGTTCATCCGTAAAGAAGATCATTATAGTGGATTCTTAACGAGTAGACTCGAAGTGTTGATGTAGGCAAGAAATTTCATACTACATTAACGTCATTGTGTAGTATTCTAAAAAGCAAGCAAAGAGGAAGAGGTAGTCGTGAAAGGTTCAACTATGGTAGGGGGTTTCGGTGTGACATGCGTGTTGGTCCGCATACATACAGTAGTTCACATTGTGAAGCACAGAGCGAGGACCGTGAATCGGGTTGCTGATGCGTTGAGTGGGAGTAGCAATTTGCTATCCACTAGGAAAGTTGATTATCTAAATCATAATCAAATTACATGGTAAACAAATAACCAATGAATTTTTCGGGTATCCATCTGCAATTTAGTAACAACACATGAACATTTGTAAATAAAAATAAGAAAATGCAAGAAACAAAAGACGAGCATATTCGATTTCTTAACAAATTAAAAGAAAAACTAAAACGTGGTGTTAATATTTTTTTTACTTTCCTAGCTAGAACTTTCAAACAAACCTTTTTCCTAGATAGAGGTTTCAGTTAAAGCTTGGCACAACCCACATAGGTGGAGTAATACGGTGAAGGTATTTATGATTAAAAAGTGGTTCAACTTTCTCATCTGTCATGTTATAAATTCTTATATCTCTACCTCCTCCATCACGCATGAACCAGTAAGATTCCATAGAATCATCTGTGAAGTAAATACAATTTGCTTTACATCCGTGAGAATCCGATGATGATGCTTCAACAGAGAAAGACGAATTGTATCCCAAGAACAAAGTCATGTTGCCCAAATCCTTCACTTCTTTCCAAATCCCACTGCTTAAATTCACCTCGAAAACTTGAAAACCATAAGTCCCATAGGTCGATGCCTTGAAAAATCCGTCATCACTATCTCCATCTAGAGGCCGTAATTGATTTCCTTCATGCAAAACCACCAACAAACCGCCGCTTGATTCCACCAAGTACGCATTTTCAATAACACTCTGCCGAGCATATTGTCTTGGCAAACTTGTTACTCTTTCTCTCACAATCGCATTCTCCACAACCTCACAACTCATAATTTCACCAGAATAATTAATAGCATAAAATTTTTTATTGTAATAATTAATGTCAAAGTACCCACCTCCCATTATACCCGTTGAGATCCAATTTCTATCACCTGGTCTCCAAACACCCAAAACTTTGAATTTACCAAAGATAACCATGACAACAAAATCTGACCTTTCACGGCTGGGACTCGACGATAGAATTACCTTCTGAATAAAATCAACATAATTTTTCATACCACTTTGGCTTCTCCAATCATCAAATTCCCTTATGCTTGGAAGTTGTATTTGATCACGAGTAAATGGATGCAAAAGATTGATACTGAAATCATGTGATATAGTTAAAAGCCATCCTCTTGAAGTAAGACATCTCTTACCACTAGCTTCTGGTAATGTAATTCGGCGTATAGTTTGTCTTGATAGATCAAAGAAACGTCGTTGATTTCTTCCCTTTTTTGAAGGAAGTATAAGCCATGGTAACTGCGAACAAGAACTGCCTCTGTAGTTGTGTTTGGAAGCAGCCAATCTCCATGTTTTGCATACCATTCCAAATGCTATGAAGTCTTCAAACCATGGTATGCTTCTTGCGATTGATTCTAAAGCATCAAGTGGAAGATCTGACCAACGATTGCTCATACTTGAATTCTTGTTTAATTACAAAAAATAAAATTAGTTAGAGAGAGAGGTTCTACAACACGAAAGGTGATTACGAAACGATATGGTATTTATAGGGTAAAAGAATTTAGTCGGTTAATCAAATTAGGCTTATTTTTTTTCCTAATGAAATTACAAAAGATAAAAGAGTCCTAATCTAGGTAGAATTCGAAAAGCTTGCGCTGCTAATCCTAAACTAGATTATACATGTACCATTTATTACGTAATTTAGGGATAAGTATAACTACATTGATCTATATCCATATCTATATCCTGAAAAAAAGGGATTGATGGAAGAGAGAAACGTGTCTTCTATTTACTAATCGGAAAAAGTAATTTTCCAAAAGAAAAGCATTCCAAGATATGAAAACATAACAGTGACATGTATGGATTACTCTGACAAATTTGCTGAAAACCCAAGACACATTATGACGATCATGAAAGAAATTTCATTTTTGAAACTCACTAATGTTCCAAGGTTAAATATTCGAGTAAAAGATTTCTGCTAGCACAGAAGTTTTCCTGCATCGTAGCAGCTTTTTCATCAATTTCTACCCTTCACAATTAGAAGCAGGCTCCACAATCTTCTCAATCAAAGGCACGACCATAAGAAGAAAATGGATAAAATTGCTTCTATGTCGGAATGATCCGATTCGATTGGACCACCACCCGATTTCCCGGTCACGCCAGAAGTGAATGAAAGCATACCTTCATCGTTACTTCTATTCCGTGAAGCAGGGAATCTCTTCGTAGTGGTTTGTATCGACGAGGAGATGGGGTTGATTTGACGGTTTTTGATTTGGATGAGTGTGTGTTTGGTGATGAGAATAAGATATTAAAGGTTTAACAAAATATTTTTACTGTGAGATTTAGATAATTTAAGATTTAAACTATAATATTTTATAGTTTAATGTTTAAAATGTTTATTAATGATAATTTGAATCATAACAATATAATTTTCTTTTTATTTTATTAACGTTTATAATGTGCTGATTAAGAAAAATTTATTACTGTAAATGTCTATGTATTTCTGGACAAATTTGTCTACTTGTGTTATAATGAGTCAATGTATACTGGGCTTATTTGGTTGTTGGTCTAGTAATGTTTATAAATGATTAAAATAGACAAATATAACACCATATGAAAATAAAAGAAAAAATGGTTCAAAAGGCTATAACGTGTATAAAAGTAATTGCACCATATAGTCAATTCTAAAAGCTTGACTTATGCAATAGTATGATTTTTTATGTACTTTATTTTATGCATGTTTCATTTGTATTATGATGGGATCACTTACTTTTTGTAGGAAAGTTCAGAATAATATAGATTGTCGTAATGTAATCAATTTAACTTGTTGTATAATTGCCATAATATCACTTAGCTTAATTGCTATATATATGACAAATTAGCATTGAGTTTATTTGCTAGATAATTGTCATCATCATATGTTGTATATTTGACAAATTAACACTAGTTTTTGGAAGAATGATGTATATTTGACATCTGAATTTTGGAATTGCTTTTGAATGAAAGTTCATTTTCTAGTCTAAAATAATAGAATATCATTTGCTACCTTCAAAATACTAAGATGATGGTATGATATATATTTAATAAGATAATTTATTTATATGTAGAAGAAGAATGGTGTGGAAGGACATGCACTGACAAAAACTACAGAGAATGTAGAACCACTCAAACCAAATGTGAGAATAGGAAAAAAAATTTCTATAGGCTATCATAATGCTTTTTCTTTTCATGTAAAGTGTACTACTAAGAATATTGTTGCTTCCAGAAGGAAGATTAAACGCCCCCAAACATTGGCATCACCGTATGTAACAAGGAAGATTAAACCAAACATGGAAACAAATATAGAATGAAAAATTATTCGTTGAACATGAAGTAATATAAAATCAACTGCAAAAATAATGTATAAGCATGAATTAATATAAAAACGCAACTACAACAATAATACATAACAACATATAAGCACAACACAAAACATAATATCGAACGAAATACAATAATAACTAAAATAGTGAACAAAAACAGAACTAAAATGTCGAATTAAAAAACAAATAAAGATGCTAAAAATGCCGAAGGAAAATAGAATTAAAAATGGCAGAATAATAATGCAACTAGTACATGATACAAAACAATACAGAGAATGAGATTACCGGTAAAAATGAAAGAAAACAAAACAGAAAACAACAAGAATCAAATTGCAATGCATAAAGAAAACAAGACTAGAAATAATATGAAATTTACAATGAATATGCAACAAGAATTGATGATGATCAAAGTGAAATAGATGTGGATGATCGAACAGTAGCTCCAAATCAGAACAAAAAAACCAACGCCGAAAGTCAAAAACTCAGAATCGCCATGAAACTTAATTTTTGATAACCCGAGCAAAATCAAATAAAAAAAGAAATATGTAATAAAAAAAGAATCGGACAGAAAATGAAAGTTTCCAAAAGCAAGAAGAAATTGTAACTAAAAATAGTTAGAATTTCATTTGAGAGACGAAGCTCAGCTTCTCTCGTGCAAAGAATATGACATCAAGAGTAAAATAGTAAAAGACTAGCAATTAAAACTGTGGGCCAGCGCCCAAATGGCTATATTTGACGTTAATTGGAGTTTTTAGGGACATATACCATTTTACAAACTTATATAGAAAAATAGCAAGAGGTGGCAGGGATCCATTTTCTGATTTTGGCAACCCTTTTGCTGGTTTTGGTGGATCATATATTTACCTAATAAAAATAGAGATAAGAGAGAGATATTGGAAGATAGAGTAGGTAATATTTACCTATTATTTAAGTTGGTTTAAAATTTATGTTTTATTCGAATATTCTACATTATTTGCTTGTCAAGAAACACCTTGAGTACGAAGGAGAATATGAGATTGCTTTTGAGTCCTTAAAAAATTACTATCGAATCGAAGATGAGGATGTAGCACAAAACTCTTTACGATTGAATGCTCGTCCTTGTTTGGTTGTTCATCTAAAAAAATACTATCGAATATAAGAAAATACCGAATAACAAAAGTAAACAAAATATACAAAAATAAAATAAAATATAAAATATATAAAAAATAGAATATTACATTGATAACACTCAACAACAATAAATTTAAATTTTAAATAAGTGGATATATTACGTTTTGCCCACCGGGAGGCGGGAGGCGGGGGAGAGAGAGAGACAGAGAGATAGAGAGAGAGATTAGATATTTACCTAACATTATCACTACCATGATTTAAGGAGAAAAAAAGATAGATATAAGAGAGATATATTGGAAGATGGAGTAGGTAAGATTACAATAAATAGATAACACGTATAGTATTTTTTTTGTATTTTTGTATTAATTATTGTTTAATTAAATTTTTCTTAATTAATATATAAAGATTATAGAGAAGAAGAATATAATTGTGTTATAGAAATGGTATATTAGGTATAGAAAGTTATGGTCAACACAATTTGATCGTTTACTTAATTAAGTTTAAAAATAGCTAAAAAACTAAGACACCTTGCTAAAATGGCTATATGGTATAATTTTTTGCATTAATTTCAATCTGGACTATCTTTTTCTTTAATTTGGGCCGCTGGCCTATTTATGTACATTACTTTTTAGGGAAAATAGCAGTGATTTTATTCAATAGGAAAGTAACATGGTTTGCATCCCATCATTCAGCTTTTTTTATAAACCATCCGATGCATACTTTCAAGGAAAAGACCACTCTTCAATCTCGCCACTTCGATGCCCTGAAATTGGTACACCCACTATCTCCTAGGTTGTAGAAGCCCTAACAATCTTCTTCATATATTCACTTGCAACGTTGGCAGCATTCAACAATTCACTCTGGAGTTGCAAAAAATGGCCAAAAAGTATTTTATTTGTGAAAAATACCGAAATACGCCACGGTGAATAATTTATTTACCAAAATTATATAGTAATAAATAAATTATTTACCATATTTCGGTCAGTTTTGCAATAAAAAATTTCTGGACATTTTTACAACTTGAGCTAGAAGATGGGTTATTTTTACAGTTTTTCCTACTTTTTAATTTGACATGGGTATGGGTAGTAAAAATTTAATATGAGTGTGGATAGGGTATTGCTTATATACCCTACCAAACCTACCCATTACCATCCCAGTCTTAATTACACAAACATCTCGTTTGTTTTTGAAATTCTAAACACACCCCATTCATTTTTTAAAATACCCGCAAAACTTAGACTTTTCTTGTGAAAAGTTCATTCTTATAGGTCATATTATTTGTTATATTTTTTATTTTATTTGTGTACATATTTTAACTGTGCTTGATAATATGAGATTGGTACTAGAAAATACAAATAGTGAGGATATTCCAATATATAATTTTTTTTATCAACTTATTTACAGGTAAAATGAAACTTGATGGATTGATCGCGTAGATTTGAAACTAGAAAGAATGTCGATGTAATGGAAAACTTGGGGCGAGATCGATGTAATTCACCTAATAAGAAAGAGCAGAAGAGAACCAAGCATAACTGTGAATTTGATGCTTCAATCTCCAATCAGTAGAGCAAAGAGGCAATTGCTGTTTTGTTGTAAAAGACAAAGATGGAGAAGTGTTGAATACTTCGCAAAACAATGAAGGCACTAAAGTGTGTACTAGGTAAACGAATTCTGTTTATGGAATTACAGGTGTGACAGGAATTTAAAACTGCAAGATTAATTGGCTTCCTAGCAGCTTGACTGCAGTTGTTGCTGATGATACAATTAAGCATAGTAAAGATCAGAGTTTTATTAATTTGGAAGCTTTTAGAAAAAAGAAGAAGAAGTGCTATAGTAAGAAATTAGATCCCCTGTTAGCGATCCCAACTGGAAATGTTATGTTTCATTCAACTAGACTGTCTAGTTAAGATTTCAACTGCTTAAATCAATTCAGCTAAAAAATTGAATAAAAAAATTTTTCTGTCTTTTAGCTAGATCCCATTTAGACCGTCAATTTTTGGAACGGATTACATAGATTATTTTGTATCGTTGTTCTGAAATTGTAAATTTGATAGAAAAATAAGTGTATTCTAAGGTGATTGAAAGACTTCCTTGATGTAGCTTTGGCTCTTGGGAATCTTTCCTAATGAAATCTTATCTGATTTGGTAAAAAATAATCTATCTGAACTACTAGTCTTAGAAAACAACATTTAATTTACTAAAAAAACAATTAATAGTCTAAATTGATCTACACTGCTAAAATTAAATCAAACAGCTCATACATCCCAAACCTTGCTCCACCAATAATAGAAATTGCAGCGACAAACTTGCTGAAGATAACATCAAAGAAGCTTCTTTATATTGTAATTTAAGCATACTCTAGAGAGAGTGAGATAGATCTACATCGGCAAATCCAGTTCTTATTATTGATCTTGATAAAACTAGCAAAATATCAACAAATACCTACAACTTAGAAATCACAAGCCAACATCATTCATAGAAGTCTTAAGACACAATGTCAGAATAGTCCGGATTTGAAATCTCGGTGACGCCCACAACCCGAACACGCACCCGTTCGGCAAACTACAACCCCTCCCCTCCCAGTTAATCTTTACTAAAGACTTCTACTTCAGAAAACTAGCTTAGTTACTTCATATCGAGGTTTCAAGAAACACAGGCAACAACATCACACCTTCCATTTGGATTCTGCATTCCCCATCTAATCAGATTTAATATCTTGGGTAGAATTGTAGTACGATCCCCCATTCGGCACACCGTTGCTTTTCGATTCCTCTTTCAACTAAATCAAATTAATACGGGATAATTAGAACAAACTCGATGATAGCATGAGAAATTAATAAGTACCCACGGCTAAGTATTATATATTTACCTTCCCGAGAATCTTCTTTTGATAGCGAAAACCCTGGTAAAAAATAAATGAAGCAATATTTCATCAGTTCAGAATACTGTGTACGAAAGAGGATAGTGATATTATATCAATGTTGTTTAACTACCTTATCAGTTCCATATAGGTAATCACAGTAGGTGAATACTGAAGCAAAGTTACTCTGGCTTTGTCCTCCAACGTAATGATGGTAATCATGATATTCAGCACCACCATAAAATGGTATGTATTTCGTGGGCGTCCAAGGAAAGTCATACCTAAATAATTAAACATGAATTGTGACATGATCAGTATGCTCTAACACCCAAAATCTGAAAAAAAGGCTGGACAAGTTACAAAAGCAGCAAACCCGAAAACAAACTGCGTTATGTTAGATTATACAAGATTGACAAAAAAAACAAACAAACTGCATTCTCAGAGATAGACTTGTTAACCACACAAGTCAAAGTCCACCTGCAAGTTCATCCTCAGCCAAACCAAGCCTCTAGACTAGACCCTAAAATACCAATACGCTCGTTTACTGACATCAGTTCCATTTTCAGACAACAGTTCCTTATTTAGCATAATCCAACAATTTGACGGTGGATTCCATGGATCATATATTTTATGAAGCGAACTCTAATCAATAACACTTCGCTACATATGAAAATTAGGTCCCGATTGTGTATGTTACCACTAGCGCTTTTCCTTTATTAGATGCAAACAATTATATATCTTTTCTTTTGATCCTTAATGGTGTTAAAATAAAAATGTGATACTTCCTTACCAGTCTTCATAAATGTCCCTACATCCTAGCTTAGCCAACACTACCTCTAAGAGACTCATTTTCATAATAGGGAACCTGTCTTCAAGTGAAAATGTCCAAAACTGATAGTATACAAGCAGAAATGATAATTTCTGATGAACTCAAACTAAGGGCAAGTTCCAGACTCCAGAATATGGAGTGATAAGTAGAGACCATTTATGGCAATTGTAAAAGATAAAGGATCTAAGCAGAAGCTTAGAAACCATGAAAAAAGAAGATCTCATTCATCAATTGCCATAAATGTCCTTACACCCTAGCTTAGCCAACACACACACGCACACGCACAAAACATAAGGAAAAAACTGCAGGAAGATGGACGCAACCAGCCTATAGCATAGTAGCCCAATTATAAATATTAAAGTGCATAATGCAATCACAATTTCCATTCACTTCCACTAGTAAATAACTCAATTTCACATCAACAGGAAAAGGGGAAGACGATGAAGAAAATGGACTCACTACCACGGATGTGGATAGAGGATAGCAGGTATCGATCACGGCTAACAAATTATGATTTGGCAAACTTTAGCCAATTATTATTTTAGATATTACTAACTTCATTTGAAATATAAATTCATAGTACTCACCAACGAAGAACAGAATAAAGAGAACAAACAAGAAAGGGGGAAAAACGAAGAGAGAGAGAGAGAGAGAGAGAGAGAGAGAGAGAGAGAGAGAGAGAGAGATTGTGGGATCCTAGTCATAAATCAAGAAAAAGTGCCACCATTAAAAAGATCCTTCAGATCCAGGGTACTATGCACAGTATTACACTATCAAAGAGATAAAGAATGAAAGAAATTCAAAAGTTGACATCATTTCGTCACAATCAACTAAAAATGAAAAGCAGACACGGCCAGCGGGGGGGGGGGGGGGGGGGGAGGGGNNNGGGGGGGGGGGGAAGAGACGAGGGAAAAAGGCATCAAGTGTGCATACCCACTGTGCGTCTCAATGGCCTCAATTTGCCGTAAAGCTATCCACAACCAGAAAGTAATCATGTGACCAGGAACCATAGCCGGCCCAAGAAAAGATGGGATACCAAGGATCAAAACCTCAGCCCAATGAGCATACGGCGCCGCAAAGCCTATCGGGGCTGTGTATTCATGGTGAACTCGATGAATCTTTTCGTAACCCCATTTACCATGAAGAAACCTGTGGATCCAGTAGTTTGTGTAGTCCTCTACCATGAAATACACCAACAATTGTGAAAGAATTTCCCATCCTGATGGCAATGGCAAACCCGTTCTGATACCCACCAGCTGTAATTAAGACGATGAAAAAATCCCATTAATCTTCCGGACTCCTCGATAATCAACATAACACAATTAGCATCTTCCAATAATTACAAAGCCTTTCACACTGAAAATAAATGATGAGCCTCTTAAGACAATTCGTATGAACTCACTGCCCCTACACTTTATTAAAGATTAAGCATCAACAAGAAAAGATCACAAGAGTCAAATCCACATTCGTACTCATTGAAGTACGCAATTTGACCCAAATCAAACTTAAGTATCCAATTTTACCCAAATCGAAACGACAATATCCAGGATTAAATTCACAGTTTCCCGATTAGTTTATACAATAGTCAAGAAATGCAAATTGCAATTGCAATTAGTGAGCCTACCTTGATGGAAGGGTAGGATACAAGCTGGAGAGGACCCACGACAAGGAAGAACATGCGCATGACATCCTTGTAGCACCTAAACATCTCAGAGAACGACAATCGGACTTTAGGCTGAATCTTGTACTTGTCAAAGCCAGCAGAGCGCAATAGCTCCACGAAGACCAGAGGAAGAGGAACGAGTGAGAAAATCACGAAAAGAAACAGAATGTTATGGCAGAAGAGATAGTAATCGGACTTCTGAGCCGAGTAATTGAACCACAAGGTCTCCGCCAAAGTGAGATTCCGGCCGAGCGCCGCCTCGGCTTCAGTCAGAGATTGGTACGGCAACATTGGGTTCACGAGAAGGCAATCTTCGCCCAGTCCCAAGAAATTAACAGCGTCAAATTTGGACTGGTGGCGGTAATGGAGGTCGTGAATGTGAATATGTGGGGAATGGGAGTTATGTCCAAATGGGTGGTGAGGGGGGAGAGAGAGAGAGAGAGAGAGAGAGAGAGAGAGAGAGAGAGAGAGAGAGAGAGAGAGAGAGATTTGTTGGTTAAAATATGCGGGAATTTTTCAAACGACGAGAGATTTGTAAAGAAGAAAACAAAAGGAATCAGTGAATTTCCTGAAGACACTCGCAGACACCCTGCGTTCCTCGCGTTGAATTCTTATAATATTTCGAAAACTATCCTCTCTTTTCCTAATTATGGATGACATGACGTTTTTCAATTTTTTTCTCAGTTTATACAGATTTAATGATAAAAGAAATGGATATAGATCACTTTCCTGTTTGGATTCACCTCACTAGATTTAGTTCGTTGGCAAGTTTTATAGATCTAGACTAATGACTTAGATTAGCATGATGGAAATTGAACATAAAAATTGAAAATTTATATCTTAATTTTTTTATCTCCCAGTGAAAAATTTTTTTGTAACGAAAGATCGAGATCTGTATCACATGTTTTATGATGAACAATGAAATGAGCAGGAATCAAAATTTAGAATCAGATTAATGTGGTTATTAACTGTTAGAAATCAGAATCAGGAATCAGATTTTGAGAAATAAAGATGATTGTTTATATTTACTAAATCAAAAAATCATAATCAAAATATATGGCATTACTAATATCTCATTCAAGGAAAATAAGTACTATTTTTTTAATTAATTGTTTTAAGGGCATAATGGACTTTTCATAGTTCATTCCAAATGATCACATTCCATATAGTCAATGTAACCAATTCTGATCAAAGCCGTGGATTCCACCTGAAATCAGATTTCGAAGTCGCAGTAAACAACCAAAATAGTAATTTAGAATCAGATTTCACGGAATTCTTTTTTAGGAATCAATTATACGCATCATAAAATATAACGAAGCTTATTTTGCATTACCAGGTCTAGTCCGTAATGAATTTTGTAATGACTACTTTTGTCACTTTATTATGGTAGTTGACATTTTCACTAACATATTAACCCCGAGAGGTTAGCCTAAGTGGTGAACATATTATATTTAGAGGTTTGCTTTCTCTAAGTCATTAGTCTGAATAATATTCGATATAAATTTTTTAGTGTCATGCCCTCTGGTGTTAAGCCAACTATTTTATCTTGACTTGTGTAGAAATTTTTTTGAGAGCATAGTATAGAAGTCGCGTGTGATTATTCGGTATTCTTATCAATAAAACTAAAACATTCTTATCCAATATATAAATTCACATAGAAAAATATGACACTAGATACAACAAACACATTATGCCCTAATATAAATTGGATTGCATATCCATGTCAAACTTATTATATCCTTTAACTATAGATGTATGCAATCAAATGTATCCGTGTTATATAGATATTTCAATGGCTCCTCATAGTAAAATGATAAAAGTAGTTGTTTCAAAACCAATTTTAGACGGGAGTTCATAATGTCATATAAAATAAAGAGTATATTTACTTGGTTTTAAATTACAATGCTTATAAAAAAAGATTAAAAAATTTGAGTGAAACCCACTACATTATTGAATTTAAAATCTGAATTTTTATGGATTAATAATCCAATTAAAAAGAAGAATTTAAAGATCCAAAATCTAAATATTTATTGAATTTAACGTGTAAAGTTAAAAATAGCCATTTTAAAGTCATCATATTATACTGCCATTTTCTCTTACCTTTTTTCTTCACTCCAGTAAATAGATCATTCCAAATTCAGTACCAAGTGTACTAATGAACTTACCCCATTTTTATGAACCCATTCAATTTTCTTATCGATTATATCAAGGGGAATTTTGTGGAATAGAAAAGTTTTTAAGATTATTTTAAGAAATAACAATTTTTCAGTAGTTTTAGGTCAATAGCATGTTTCTTAATCTGTCAATAATTTTTTACTAAAATGACTGTAATATATATATGGTGTGTTTGATGATTTTTTTGGTATATCAGAGGTATATAGATAATATATCGATTTGAAATATGTTAGAATTGATGATATAATTAATGCTCAAAATTTAAAATTTGAAATACCTAATCTATATATGGTGTGTTTGATGATTTATCGGGTATATCAGAGGTATATAGTTTATATACCAATTTGAAAGATGCTAGAATTAATGATTTAATTAATGCTTGAAATTTGAAATACTTAATTTATATATTGTGTTTGATGATTTTTTGGGTATATAAGAGGTATATAGATGATATAACGATTTGAAAGATACTAGAATTAATGATATAATTAATGCTCAAAATTTGAAATTTGAATCACCTAATCTATATATGGTGTATTTGATAATTTTTGGGGTATATCAGAGGTATATATATGATATACCGATTGAAAGATGCTAAAGTTAATGAGATATTTAATGCTCAAAATTTAAAATTTGAAATACTTAATCTATATATGATGTGTTTGATGATTTTTCGGGTATATCAAAGGTACATAAATGATATACCGATTTGAACGATGCTAGAATTAATGATGTAATTAATACTCAAAATTTAAAATTTGATTTACCATAACCATTCAACAAGAAACACATTGATTTACCATAACGGTTCAAAATTTAAAATTTGATATACTGATGGTTTTTCAGATCTATAAGAGGCATTGACAGTGTCATTAATTTGAAAGAATATTTTCTTAACAAACTTCAGTTGATATTTGGAAAATATAATCAATAATTAATTATATCATAATTTAACTAAAAAGAAAAATCAATGAATCAATATTTAAATTAAAAATCATAATTATCATATTTTTAATTAATTAAAAGGACCCACCAAATCAGATTATAAAATCTGTATGACACTAGTCAATAACTCAATGACACAACGACAAGTGTCACACCTCAATTGAGAAATTCGTCATTCAAGAACTTCCAAAGGAAGAAAGTCAATCTCATTTGGTCAGACACCATAGAGCTCGGACCACACAGACCTGAGCTCAAGAAAAAGCAAGAGTAAGGCTAAGGTCCAACAAAAGAACTCAGGCAGCTCCCGAGCGTAAGGTCATCATTGTTCGCCGCGAGTAGCACCCAACAAGTCCCATCGCCATGATTAAGTGTCAAGATAGCCTCTGAAGAGTCGTGTCGTAATTAAATGTTTATCTCTTTACGTCAAAATCGCATCTCTTCCGTTCAATCAATGACTGACAATGACATGCTTCATATTCTGTGAAGCTTCTCCAACACGCTTCTGAGAGCATTCTTCGACACGCTTCCTCCCACTAAGAAGACTCAGGTATAAATACTCCAACCAATCGACATAAAAGGTATGCCTTCTCTCCCTTACAGAAATTATGCCAAAATATCGACCATCTACTAACTTGGGCATCGGAGGCCCTTAGGCGAGGCAACCACCCCCCGAATCCTCGTCTACAGGGATTCTTTGTCTGTGTTTTACAGACACTAAGGCTAAGAGAAGCTTTAGTTGAGATGTAGAGCATATGTACCGCCAGGAGGAGAGAGCGTGGCAACGTTCCAGCCACGAACACTTTCGGTCAGAAGGATCAACACGTGTACTATTGAAGTTTTTGGCTGAAACACTGTATATTCAAGGTTAAAATCATCAAACTATAATTTTTTTAACATATGATTGATGACGTGGTAAGAAAAATTATCTATTTACTCAAAATTTGAAAAAACTACTATTAATGATGGCCCTAAAGTTTCAAAACTTGTATATTTTATGCAATTTCTTCTATATCAATATCTGCTGTTAATGATAGGCCTATATTTACTTTTGACTCGTATAAAAAGTGAGACTAGTTAGCTGTTTTCACATCTCCTTCTCTGTATCAGCAGTTGAACTTCCTCCATTTTTCCTTTGATTTTTGCTGCCATTGCTTTCAGTAGGAGTGTGCACGAGTGGGGTTGAGATAGTTTTTTACATTTTTTTGTCTCATCCCTTTCGAGATAGGACAAGATATTTTTTATCCCTTCCCATCGTGTATGAAGGATGAAAATCGAGTAGGATGGGACAAGATTGTCCACGGTTCGAGACGGGATGAGATGGCGGGACAAAAAAGTTTTGAGCATTTGAAGTGTTTTTTTAACTTTTGTAGACTTTTTTCTTTGGCATTTTATTCTAAAATTGGGCTAACACTCTATGGTTCAAAATTAAAAATAGTTAAAAGTTAAAATGATTAATGGTTAAATGTTAAAAGAATAAGGGTCAAATAAAAAAGAAAAATTTTTAGGATACTTATAAACTTATCAGGACGGGAAGGAACAAGTAAGTTCTTTTAACCTTGTCCTGTGTCCCATCATGGCTGGAGGCGAATTGTGGGTTGTAGTAAGAGGTGGTATAAGTGAGATGGGAGAGTTGAACGATGATAGCCAGGATGATTTGGCTTTGATGGTTGGCGATGATAGCCAGGATGATTTGGCTTTGATGGTTAGCGATGATAGCCAGGATAATTGAAAGAGTATTATAGTAGTTTATGTAATCTAACCAAATCCAACATAATTCAAAATTCATAGTAAACACATTATTACAAATCTTAAACCTAAATCTTCAATTCAAATATTTAATCAAAATCTTCCAGCCAAATACTTAATCTAAATCCTCAATCAAAATATTTAGTAAACATGTACTGAGTTCCTTTATTTTCAATTAACTTCCACGTGCACTGTCAAATTTGTTAGTGGATTTAGCGAGGGCTTGGAACTGGACACTGGAAATGGCATTTTGAAATTTCAAGAACTATGGTGTTACTTCCTAAGATTGTGCGACTAAAGTGAAACTTGACATGAAGTTCAGCGGACATAGGCATATGTGGTCATTCCGTTAAAGGACTTAACATGGTTTTGAAACTAGACTACGCAGATGACTTTTTGAAAGTTCAGGGATCGTAATATGTTACTTTTAAAGTTTTGGGCGAAATGAAACTGGACTCAAAGTTTATGGAACTGTACTGTCTTTTATCGATAATTTATTAGGTTACTTAGTGATATGGTTAGTATATTATACAAAGAAAAAAAAAGAGAAACATGAAATTGATAATGTAGGTTTAAGGACTATTTTTTTTACTTAGAGTTTAGGCTCTAATGTTTGAAAAGTTTATAATTTGAGACCATAGAGGATAATAAATATCTTTTCTATACAATTACAATTTCTATGGTGATTAGAGGTGTCAGATTTCAACCTAAAATCACACACAGATTCTCACTTAGGTCGATGTGGGATAATATCCCTTAACACCCCCCTCACACGGAGCGTGCCATGAGCTAGGCATGCACAGACAGAGGCCGAGCCCGAGGCAAGACAAAATCAAGCTTTAATGTCAAATCAGATTCCAACTCAAAACTAATTAGTACCGGTGGAATGACTCAACATGTATAATAGCGCAAGCAGATCCTCGCTCACAGTTGATGCTGGATAACATCCCTTAACACTAATAGCTTGGTTTGTCCTACCTCTGGCTTGGTCTCTGTGTGTACCTATCTCGCGCATGGCATGCTCCGCGTGAGGGGAATGCTAAAGGATGTTTGTAGGATTGATATAGTACCCCTTTTATTAAGGGAAAATATAAAAAAAATGATTTTTAAACTTAAATAAATTGCTTGAAATAAAATATAATTATTATAAATAATCAATAATATAATAATCACGCAACTAAATTAAACTAACTCAAGTAACAATTGATTGATCAAGAATCAAACTCAATTTGCTATGAGTTAATAATTAAATAATAATATGGAAAGCTTAAATGTACGAAAAGAAATAAAAATAATAACAATGTAGAATACTAAGTGCAAAATAATAAACATCGCGAGAAGTTAAATACAAAAAGTAAAGTGCACGTAAATAAAAGAGTAGGGAATAGAGAGATTCGACACATGATATTTTAACATGGTTTGGGAAAATATATCCTTGCGTCCACGCTCTAAGGACCCCCATCCCCTTAAAGATTTTTCTCTCACGATATTCTTAAGGGTGAAGACCAAACTTTTACAAATCCTATCGACTTATGGTGCCAATCGAACATTTATCATGCAACTCGATCAGGATTTTGATCTCTTACAAAATCACACACTCTCTCAAAGAGTAGATGTCTTAAATTTCCGTTTACAATATTTTTTAACTTCTCTCTAGAATATTTTTCTCAAATCAAGGCTTAAAATACAAGCATCTCAAAACAAAATTTCATCAGATAGGAGTTGAGAGATGTCAAGAAGTGTGTTGAAGAATAAAATGTTGTGAGGTCTTTATAGGATTGGATTTACTATTCAAACTAGTCCAACCAGTTTTGGGGAATCGGTTGCACTTGTCTTTTATCAAAGGAACTTTCCTTGTACAAGCTAGTCCAACCGGTTATATCCCCACCATTTGAATCGATTGATAATTAAGGAAACTCTTCTTTAATTGTAGAACTGGTGCACCAGTGACAATTCGCTAGTTTTAACAGTTTTAGCCAGTCTGATCGGTCTCTCAATGGTTGAACGAACTATAGACTATTCTTCGCGACAAAGTTGAGCCCGTTTGGATGCTAAACTGGAGGTGAACTGGGTCTTGACAATTTTACACAATTATGTGTGGTTTGATCTGATACGGTCTGGTTACACAAGCTTGAAACATACAATCTCTCATTGTTATAACTCTACTTTTGAATCTAATAGTAAAATCCCCCACATCAATTTATGCATGAATCACAACTAGATAGTCAAAATAAATCTAATTCGTAGTTTTGAAGAGGGTCAATAAAACATATTATGGATCTATCACTGATAAGGGCCTACTTGGCCCAATTTCTGTATGAGATCTTTTACAAAACCCAAAATTTTTAATTGTAAGTTGAAAATGAGATGAGGTCGAATCTTATACTAGACGTAATAAGGTAATAATTTGGCCGAGTCTTATACAAGATGACATAAGGTCATAGTTTAGACGAATCTTGTACAAAATGACATAAAGTCATAATTTGGCCGAACCTTATACAAAAATGAATAGGGTCATAATTTGGTCGAACCTTATACAAGATGAAATAAGGTCAAAATATGACTGACTCTTATACGAGATGACATAAGGTCATAATTGGGCTGAATCTCATACAAGATGACATAAGGTTGAATCAACAAAAGGCCATATCCCGTACTCAGATTTAACAAAAAGGATAAAAATATCATAATACCAAATGACATACGGTAGTGTCTCAAGAACAAAGCAATCACAAGTAAGAAGAGAAGATACAAAGCCTTTTTCTAAGATGAAAACTGACTTTTGGATTCAATAAATAAGAAATCTGTTCATATTCCCCAACTAATGAAAGACTCCTCATTTTTCCGTAATTAATGTGAAGACTTTTCATATTCGGACACTGATATAGAGTTATCTATATAAAGGTGGACAATTTTGAGATGAGGTATGGCTTTTGAAACATTTGAACTCTCAATATTTTAGCCTCTCTTCACTTCAGTGACTTGAGCGTCAGAGTGTATTAGGTTTGGCACCACACTGATGTCAAGCAAATATCTTCAAAAAAATTTCTCCTTTGTGTTCATCAGGCGATAATCAAGTAACACATGGAAACATTATCAATAATGGATTTCTAACATCTACAGTTTGGCGTCGTCTGTGGGAAATCGAAAAATCTCATACCTTTTGTTTGTTTCCTTGAATTTTGATGCATAAATGGTGATGAATGCAAGGAACACTAGAAGGATCACTTCATTGGATCCGCTGTCAGCAATTGAGCAATACACAGTTCCACCTATCAGAAATCCTCTAGGGCCACCATAGTAAGAAAACATCTATCTAGTGGAGATTATGCAAGTAATGGTATAATTAAATAAGAAAATGGAGATTCTTGAGAAAGACAATCATGAGTTGCAGAGCAAGATAAATGGTCCCGCTAATCCCCTCCGACCTACAAGGAGTGGAAGTTCCAGTATTGCAACACCTCTCTGTTTAAGAGATACCCCGGCTGAACCAGATCACAATCTAAATCATTGAAAAGGGGAGGAGACCGTTACAAAGCAAGACAACAAAGAAATATAAGAAGTCGCTCCAAAGATTCACATGGAAGTTCCTCCCCAAGAGGAAGATCCTGAGACTCAGAAAATGGGCAAATTTACATAACCGAAGAAATGGCGAATGAAAACAAGCGCAGAAGAGCAATATTAAATGAAAATAGTTTCACAGAGAAGATTAAGGATATAGATAAAAGACTAGCACAATTTGATATGAAAGTACAAGAAGAGGATGACCCTGCTATCAAGGGCCTCGTCGAATCACCATTTGTCAAGGAGATATTGGTGGTTGAGTGGCCAAAACGTTTTGCCACACCAACGCTCCAGTTGTATGACAGATCCAAAGATCCATCTGATCATATTACCCATTATTAGTAAGTTATGATCGCAGCATGAATTCCCCACGATCGATTAGATGCAATGCTATGCAGGCTATTCGCATTGAGCCTTACGGGATAGGTCCTAACCTGGTTTGGCACTTTGGAGTCAGGTTTAATATCATCTTTTTGTCAGCTACCTAAAGTGATTTACCCAGGGAAAAAATGAGAACAATGAATTGCAAAGATTTTACGGCTGCGGGTACCTTTGTAAGTGGTCTCTTCCAAATTCACGCATTTATGAATCAATAGTGTTAGATGAACCAGCCACCATGGAAGCTGCCCTTAAAAGAGCGCATAAGTTTGTGTTGTTAGAAGAATATGTGATAGGGAAGGGTGACCACCAAGCTTCTCATACCATACGTAGCTCAAGGGCTGAAGGCAAAGATAGGAGGTCGAGACGAGATTCCCCAAAAAGGAAAAACAGAAATGATAGGGAGATAAAAGATAAATACGACTGGGATAATGACTTAGCTATACATAAGACAAGAAAAAGAAATAATTCATTCCAAATAACTCCGCTTAGTATACCATATTCTGACCTTGTAGCACATGTCAAGGACAGAGTATTTTTCTTGGACGAGAAGGATGAGAGACCCACTCAATCAAAGGAATGAACGCAACAACTACTGTGACTTTCACGGCGATTATGACCACAAAACTGATGAGTGCAAGCATTTGAACATAGAAATTGAAGAACTTATAAAGCGCAGACACCTTAGAGAATATATTGAAGAAAGAGACGATAAAAGACCAAAGCCAAGACATGAAATTGATGTGCCTAAGAGAAGAATTATCAATGTTATACACAGAGAAGGTACGAATGGAATGTCAATCATAGCAAGGGAAAATCTCGTAAGACCAGCCAAACTCCCGGTTCTCAATCTCAATGATACAAGAAAATTGGCGCAAGACCCAGACATTTGTTTTTCTTCTTTAGAATCACAAGAAGTCCACCAACCACATGATGATGCCTTAGTTATTTCTATGGACGTAGCTAATTTTTAAGTGTAGCGCATGTTGGTGGACCCAGGAAGTGCTCTGAATGTTATTTATCTTCTATCATTCGAAAAAATGGGAATAGATAAACTAAATATTGTCGGACCTAAGATAGCGTTGATCGGATTCAATGGAGCAGTGACCAAGTCTTTGGAAGTATTAATGTTCCAGTCATAGCAAAGAGGGTCAATAAGCTAACAAGCTTCAAGTCTTTTACAATATGATCCTTGGTAGGCAAAGGATTCATTCAATGAGGCTTGTTCCCTCGACATATCATCACATAATATAATTTTCAACTCTCAATGGAGTCCAGGAGATTCGTGGCGATCAGGTCACTTCCAGAAGCTGCCATCTCGCAGTTTGAAAGCATCCAAAACCAAATAGCAATTACAGCAAGTTGAATCGAAATCTCGATTCGAAAACCTATAGGTGGACGTATTGAAAAACCCTACCATAGAGGAAACAATGGAAGTATTCATCTACGTGTCCAAGTTTGAAAGAGTTGTCAAGATCAGAATAGGATTAGAAGAAGGTCTAAAGAAGAACCTTGTGGAATTTTTGATGAAACATTGTGACACCTTCGCATGGTCCATTACTGACATGCCGGGTGTAGACCCAAGCGTCATGACTCATAGGTTGGAGGTTGATCCAACTTATAAACCAGTGAGGCAAAAAGTGTGAAAGTTAGCTCTAGAGCGTAATGCTATAATCAAATGGACAAGGTTGGAGAATCACTCTCTACTGGACGCAGAGACTAGTTACTCACAAATGAAGAAGCTTGCCCTCGCACTCATCACTTCAGCAAGGAAGCTTAAACCTTACTTTCAAAGTCATTCAATAGTCGTTCACACCAACAGTCCCCTAAAAGCTCTGCTTCATAAGTCTGATATGTCAGGAAGACTCATGAAATGGGTAGTAGAGTTAGGAGAATTTGACATATCTTATAAATCAAGTTCCGAAATCAAAGCTCAAGCCTTGGCTGACTTTATAGTGGAAATGACAAAGGCGTTGAGGGTTAAAGGTCAAGAATCTTCCCTCATAGGAGATGGGACAGTCAACACCGTAATGACCGATCACAATGAAAATGATGAATGAGTTTTGTACGTGGATGGATCAACGAATGCTAAGGGTTGTAGAGTAGGGTTAGTAATGAAAACTCCTAAAGGAACAATCATTGAACAATCACTTAGGTTTGGTTTTTGCACGTCCAATAATGAAACTGAATATGAAGCATTAATAGCAGGGATGGACTTAGCTAAGACTATTGGGGCATCTAATCTAACAATTTTTAGCTACTCACTGTTGATCGTGAATCAAATAAATGGGAATTATCAAGCTAAAGATACTCAAATGAGCTCATATCTCCAGATGGTATTGTAACTTAAAGATTCTTTCCAAAGGTTTGACATACAACAACTTCCTTGTAGTGAGAACTGTCATGCTGAAGCTCTGGTGAATTTGGTCTCAGCCATCGATACATAGTTAAGGAGAACGATCCCAGTAGAGTACCTGACAGCACCTAGCGTACTTCACTCCATAGTCAACCAAGAATCTCCAATCGTGATCAATGAGTCATTATTAATAGAACCATCTCTGTCCAAAGATTCTTGGATTGATCCAATCAAGAAATATACTTCTTGCGGAAAACTTCCTAAAGATAAGACGTGGGAGAGAAAGATTAAGATGCAAGCAGCCCGATACTCAATGATAGAAGGAGTACTTTACAGACGGTCATTCTCTGGCCCGTATCTTAGATGTCTCAATAAGGAAGAACATGATATGTGTTAGCAGAGCTACATGAAGGTTAATGTGGCAATCATTCTAGAGCAGGTTCACTAACATATAAGGCTAGGACGATGGGATATTTATGGTCGACAATGGAAGTAGACACAACTGAGTATACTCGGTGATGCTATAAATGTCAGAGATTTACGCCAAACATGAACTTTACCAGCAGAAGAGTTAAATCATATCCTAGTCCCTTGGTCTTTCATATAAAAGGGAATGGATATAATAGGCCCCATGCCTATGGTGCCCATTCAAAAATGTTTCTGTCTACTAGTAACCGACTTCTTCTCTCAAGAATTTTTTATGGAAACATGTGATTTATCATTTTGGCATTCTAAGAGTAATTGTAACTGACAATGGGCCTCAATTTACTAGTAATAAGTTAATTTTTTTTGTAGAGATCTTAATATTCAACTCAGATATTCGACGTCGTGTCATCCACAGGCGAATGGTCAAGTTGAAGCCACGAATAAAACAATAGTTGATACTTTGAAGAAAAGACTCGAATGGCTAAACGAAGATGGGTGGAAGAGCTACCAACAGTTTTGTGATCTTACAGCACCACTAGGTGGATACCTACAGGAGAGATGCCTTTTGCTCTAACTCATGGTACAGAAACCGTCATACCAGTGGAAATAGGTCTTGCATCCTACAATTCTCAATCTACAAACCTTATTCAAAATGAAGATGCAATTAAAGAAACTCTTGATAACTTGGAAGAGAAAAGGGAAGTCGCGTTAATAAAGCTCTAGAATTACCAACAACGTATCTCAAGGCACTACAATACTACGGTTAATTTAAGAAATTCAAAGTTAGTGATTTGGTGCTACGAATGGTATTTCAAAATACTCAAGAGATAGGTGCTGGCAAGCTCGGCCTTAATTGGGAAGGTCCATAAAAGATAATACAAGTCATGAGGCTGGGGGCAAATACCCTTCAAGATGTAAGCGGTCACATAGTCTGAAGAAATTGGAATGCAATCCACTTGAAACCTTACTTCATACCACGACCTTTTAAAGGCTAAGTTGAATTTCTTCTTAACTTTATTTATCATTACAATTTTTCCTTTTAGAATATAAATAAAAATACTACCTGGGGTTTTTTCAGCATATGATTAACAAAATGATATTTTTTCCACAGGATAGTTTACTTTATTTCATTTGTCTATTTATATAATTACTAGCTTAGCAAAAACGTCGAGCTGAAGGTAATGATCACGTTCATAAATGCAATACAAAAAAATACATTTAAAAGAAATTCCTTGCCCTCACACAATTAGGCAAATAGGCCCTACCCAATAACAACCCTTCACCCATCAAGTCTCGATCCGACAGAATCTGGCAACAAGTCCTCGTCCAATGGGATGAGGCATAAAATTCCCAACTTGATGAAGTTCGACAGCCAGCCCCAACCATTCTCGACCTTTATCCCACTAAAAGTCTTGCTTTGTGGATTAAGGAATCTCAACTTTAATGGCAACAAGTCTACATCATTTGCATGAATTTTATAAGGCTTCAATATTCTTAGCCTTAAATCTTTGTTCAGATGGTAACACATAATGCACACAAAACTTAACCTGGCTCGGCCACGAGGTTCAGCCACGAGCTCGGCCAAGGAGCTCGGCCACAGAGCTCAGCCGCGGAGCTCAGCTGAGGAGCTCAGCCACGAAGCTCGGCCATAAAGCTCAGCCATGAGCTCATCTACGAAGCTCCACCAATGTGCTCATCCTCGGTACGACTATGAAGCTTGGTTAAGGAGCTTGACCTCGCTTGGCTATGGAGCTCGGCTACGAAGCTCGGCCTCATTTTGATCATATAGCTCGGCCGCGTAGCTCAGTCATGTTCAGGCCTTGAGCTCGGCCATGGACGGGCTGTGATGTTCGGCCACATACAAGCCTCAGAGTTTAGCCAAAGTCTGGCCATAGAGTTCAACCATGTTTTCACCGTAGGGGTTTGACCGTGGTCTAACCGATGGGTTTGGCGATGGTCTACCATGCCAATGAATTAAAACATACTTCAAAAAGTCTAAAGTTTTCACTCGAACTCTAGAAGTTGGGGTAAATAGTAGAGGGTTGATAAAATATATTATGGATATATCTCTGATAAAGGCCTACTAGGCCCAATTCCTGTACGATATCTTTTACATAACCCAAAATATTTAATTGTAAGTTGAAAATGAGATGAGGCTGAATCCTATACAAGAGGAAATAAGGTCATAATTTGGTTGAGTCTTATACAAGATGATATAAGGTCATAATTTGGCCAGACTTTGTACAAGATGATATAAGGTCATAATTTGGCCGAACCTTGTACAAGACAGAATAAAGTCATAATTTGGCCGAACCTTATACAAGACAAAATGAGGTCAAAATATGACTTATTCTTATACGAGATGACATAATGTCATAATTAGGCTAAATCTCATACAAGATGACATAGGGTGAAAATATGACATAAGGCCAAATCAACAAAAGGCTGTATCCCATACTTAGACTTAACAAAAAGGACAAAGCAACGATAATACCGAATGACATATAGTAGTGTCTCAAGAACAAAGCAATCACTATAATTAAGAAGAGAAGATAAAACACATTTTTCTAAGATGAAAACTGACTTTTGGATTCAATAAATAAGAAATCCATTCATATTCTCCAATTAATGAAAGACTCCTCATTTTTTTGTAATTAATGTGAAGCCTTTTCATATTCAGACACTAATATTGAGTTATCTATATAAATGCGAATAATTCTCAGATGAGGTATGACTTTCAAAATATTTGAACTTTCAATATTTTTGGCTCCCTTCACTTCACTGACTTGAGCATCGAAGTGTATTAGGCTAGGCATCACACTAGTGTCAAGCTAATCTTCAAAATCTTTTTCTCCTTTGTGTTCATCAGGCGATAATCAAGTAACATGTAGCAACATTATCGATAGTAGATTTCTAACATCTACAACTTTGTAACTATAATCATTTCTTTATATTTAGTTTATGGATAAAATGTAAAAATAAATCAGCAAAAGTGCTTCTCTATTTCATAAATAATATATTTTTGAAATTGAAGTATATAAAAGTTTGTTGTTACTGGATTTTGACTCGAGATAAAAGATATCTAAAGGTGAAATGGGCACGCGATTTTTAGACAAAAAATGTTGTGGTGTATTAGGTACGTGATCAAGTGTAAGCAAACTCTATGGGGTGAGACTTTAGATGGAATTTCTTGTTGGAGAAAAACTTGAAAATCTCTCCACGGAATAAGTAAATTAAAAGGAAAATTAAGGATATTTGGTAACCGAAATATAGAGACTGTGGAATATTGAGTAGTTATTTGCATTAAGTGGGTTTGTATGGTTGTTTGAAATCAAGCCATAGTTTGGAAAACAACATAAGTACAATAATATTTTCTTCGTGAAGCTCCATAGAGTAATTGTGGAGGATGGATTTAGGGATGAGTTTTTAAGATGCCGAAACTGAAATATGAGAGGTGGGTTTCTATGGATCCACTAGTTGGCCCTGTTCTATTTGTTAGAATAGTAGAGAAAAGAACAACTTGAACAGAAATACCTGTATATTAAACCAAACATTGGGGATGAGTTTTTAGGAGGCTTCCCAAGCAATGACCTAAAGATGAATTTCATCCTCCATGTTTTGCTTGGAAACTATGGTGAATGTCTTTGGAGGATACAACTATCGTGATTGAAGACTTAGCAAATGAATGCTTCAATCTCTTTAGAACTCGAAAAAGCATTCTTTCTCCCAACTCACGAGCGAACTCTCTAAAAATAGTTGGAAAGACGTAAAAGATTTAGTAATCCTGCTATGTACAATTTAGACTGAATATATATTAAAGGGTGGTAGTTTTCTGTACAGAAAAGCACCCTCTGCCCCTTCTCTCAATGACACATGGCAGACATTTTTCCTACAATGGAAACTGTTAGCCACCTCATGAGCAGTTGAGAGACAGCATTTTTGGTCTCTTGACAACTCTGTTATGTTATAAATGTAACATGTGTCAAACATTACAGCTCCATCCAGACTGGACAAGACCATACTGAACTGAACTAGATAGACGATGACATCGATGTGTGTGTGAGATACTGGTGTGCCATCTAAGTCCTCACTCCCCCATACTGTGTGAGATACCCACTATTTCTTCTTTACTAGTTAAGCATCACGTGCGATACACGTGTCTCGACCTATGATTTCTTTAACTCGCTAACAAATTCTTTTCAGGGTGGAGGTATATAATGATATGTACAACTATGAAAAAATAATTCGAGTCAAATAGATTAAAGCAAGTTAATGCACTTAAGATTAATTTTCTTTCATTAAGTAATTTTAAGATAGTCTTAAGATAGTTTTGTAATTCGCCACAAAAAAATAATTAGCTAAAGAAATACTGGGTTGATTTGAAACTTATCATTTGCTATAATTTGTCATTTGATAGTTTACATAGCAAAGAAATGAGGAGTAAACGTCTTTAAAATAATATTTTAAACAAAGTTCTTGAAAAACATTTCATATGACTTTGTATATTTTATTTCGAGTTTGAGAATAGTGTAAAAAATTTCAATTATATTTAGGGGTAATATTGTTAAAAAATATTTCTTCAAGTTCTACACTTTTATGTACTAGTTTTTTTAAACGTGCGTTGCACGTGAATATAGGTTTTACAAACACTTTATCATATATAATCTTATTGTTTTCTTTCATATATGTGTTTTCACTGTGAGGTAAATTTAAAAATTATATATGAAATTCGTCTAATATGTAAACTAATACATTTTACTCATTTTTAATCGTAACTTATTTTTTCTCTTTTATCAAATTTGTTTCAAGAATTTTTTCTCTCATTCACTATGTATCATTTTAATATATTATGTGTTATATTGATAGAATTAATCATATTTATATTCATCGTAATTTTTATTGTAAGTTATAATGTAGAAAGATTGATTAAGTATCTAACTTGATATAAAAAATAATATCCATTGATTAATTATTTATTTTGATGCCATTTAATATTAAGTTTAGAGATAATTTAGAAAATTTAATAATAATGTGAGATAAAATTGTGTAGAAATATTAGATTAGTATACACATAAAATGATAATAAAATAATATTAACTAAAAGTATTGGGTTAATATAAGATTTTATAATTAGTCTTTTAAGATTTACGCATAAAAATGACAATAAAGAAATCTTAACTAAAGATGTATTGAGTTAATTTGAGACTTATTTTGTACTTATAATTAAATCTTTTTTAGATTTTAAATTAAAAATTAGAAGAAAACGTCTGTAAAAGATGATATTTAAACAAAGTAGTCAAAGACACTTTCATATGAACAATCAGAATAATAAATAAAAAATAATTTTAAAAAACTTTTCATATAAATAATTGGGATAATCAATACATGGCAAGAATAATATAAGAAAATTAAAAAATAATAAAGGGTAATATTGTCTAAAAATATTTCTCCAACTTCTACACTTTTATATATAATATAGATTTTCATTCACACACACATAACTTTACTTTATAAAGCTCCAAACTCTAGAAATCTCCCCACATGAATGAAAATACCCTAAGGTAATAACAACATCAGGAGAAAGAAGCAGATGAGTTTTGTATCAGGAGAGCTGTCTTTTGGACTTGAACATTCCTTAGTGATGGTTTATCAATTTTACTCTAAAGAATAGTGAATAACATTTTTGAACTGTTCTTCCTCTGAAGTAAACCAAGAAAATAAATCTCACATACAACTCATCTTAATACGTTCAAGTTCATATGGTTTTGTTCATTTTGGTTCTAAACATATCATGCTCCATGAGAGATTTAAAGAGATTGAGCATTGCACCCTCTCATAGAAGCGAACACACTTATACTCTTATATAGGTGATAATGATTTAGAGTATTCTGTCTATTATCCTCTTACAAGCAAGATATCAATGTCATTAAATATTAAGTATACCCTTTAACGTCAATCGACAATACATTTTTGTTACATCATAGAATGGTAAGAAATAAAGTTTCTTTATGTGCTATTGTGAATCATTCCTATCAGTTTGCCTATTGAATCTAGATCTTGAGATCTCCAGTCAACTAGGTTAGGTTACCACATTAATAATTCATTGAATAGGCTTTAAGCCCAACCCTACGTTGTCAGATTTACAAGCTCTTTTGATAATCCTTTTGTTAAAGGATCTGCCAGATTTTTCTTTAAAGTCGATGGAAATCACACTATATGTGAGAAATTGCTTAATGATATTATGTCTACTTCTGATGTGTCTAGACTTACCATTATACACATTATTCTTTACTCTAAAGATAGTAGACATATTGCAACAATGTATGCATATGACTGATACAGGCTTTGGCCACACTGGAACGTGTTCCAAAATTTTTCTAAGCCATTCGGCTTCTTCATCGGCCTCGTCTAATGCTATGAATTCTGATTCTATAGTCGAACGAGCTATATAAGTCTACTTCATAGACTTCTAAGATACAGTTCCACCACCTAAGGTAATAACATATCCACCCGTGAATTTAGTTTCTAAATTGTAGATATCCAATTAGCATCACTAAATCCCTCCAACATAGGTGGGTACGTCGTATAATGAAATTCATAGTCAATAGTGTACTTTAGGTATCTGATCACCCTGACTAAAGCATCATAGTGATCATGTCCAAGATTACTCGTATATCTTGCAAGCCTTCCTATTGAATAAGCCATGTCAGGCCTTGTGCAATTCATGATTCACATTAAGCTATCAATTATTTGTGAGTACTCCAACTCCATTATTCTTTCTCAACTTACATAATGAGATTGGGTAAGGATATATTCATCAGAAGTTCACTTCACTTGAATTTTAAGAATGATATCTACTAGGCCTAAGTCTTTCATGTCAAAGTTAAAACTCAAGACCTTCTTGGTAGAATATATTATACCCTTATTTATACCAATTATGAGCATATCATTTACATATAAGCATACTATGACAAACATATCATTAGTACCTTTAATATAGATACATTTGTCACACTCATTTATCGTGAAACCATTCGAGAGCATATTATGATCAAAGTTTTCATGCCACTGCTTCAGAGATTGTTTCAATCAATAAATAGATTTAACAAGCTTACAAACCTTTAATTCTTAGCCCTTAACCACAAGCCCTATAGGTTATTTCATGTAGATTTCTTTGCCTAGTTCTCCATTTAAGAAAGCAGTCTTAACATCCATTTGGTGTATCTCTAAATTATGTGTACAACCACAATCAACATTCTAATAGAAGAGATCCTCGTTACTGAAGAATATGTATCAAAGAAATCTATACTTTCCTTCTTTCGGTAACCTTTAGCTACCAACAGAGCTTTGTACTTGTTAATTGTTCTGCCAGCTCTAAGTTTCCTTTTGAAAATTCATTTACAGTCTACTGGTTTACTCTCTGGTGGGAGGTCAACCAATATCAAAGTATTGTTTTACAAAATGGTCTCAATCTTGCCATCAATTGCGTATTTGTAGGTTTAAGATTCGACTTCCGTCAAGTACGTTAGAAACTCTGGTCCAAATGATGTATTTGTTCTAGCTCGTTTAATTCTTCTAGGCTGAGGTTCAGATTCATCATCGAGGCTCTAGATGAACTTTCTTCTATACTTCATTTGATAGATTGATAGTATCTTCATTCCTTAAATGGAAACACATTCTCGACGAATTTGTCATTAAAAAACTCCATTATAATGTTAATACTTATGTTGTAATTTTTTTATCTAATCACAAAAAATCTATATGCAACACATTTTAATGTGTATCCAATGAAAACATAATCTACAGTATTGGGTCCAAGCTTGACTCTCTTAATCAACGATACTTGTACCTTTACGAGACACTCTCACACTTTTAGAATTTTATAGGAAGACAACTTCCCTTTCCACACTTCATAAGGTGACTTTGTTAGTCTTCTTATGTGAAATCCTATTAAGTATAGTGTTAGCTGTAAGAAAATCCACAAATGATTAGATAACCTAGAACTGTTCAAACTACAGTTCACCATGTCTTTCGGAGTTTTATTTTTCCTTTTAGTCATCATATTTTGTTGAGGCATGTAAGATACAGTAGTCTGATGCACTATGATATGATGAACATAAAATTCAGATAATGTGGTGGAGTCGTATTCTCCACCTTGGTCAGATCTAAGCACAATAATCTTCTTTCCAAGTTGATTTTCAACTTCAGACTTGTATTGTCTTAAATATATCCAAAGTCTCATCTTTTAAATGCAACAAATAGACATCACATAATATTTTTATGCCTCCTCTACTTGGTGAAAACTTCATGTCTCATAAATCACTATATATTAATCCAAGTAATTCACTATTTTTTTCTATAGGTTTAAATGATTTTTAGTGAATTTGGATTCAACATATATTTCACGTTTGTCTTTTTTCTATGTCAAATTTTAGAATAAATCTAAGTTCATTATTCTTTGCACAGATATAATATTTACATGACCTAATCTAGCATGTCATATATCACATAACTCAACAATATAAATAGAAGTGCATATTTTCCATTAAAAATACCATCACACACATACCCATTACCCATGAACATCCCTCCCTTAGTCATCACAAACTTATCAGAGTCAAATAAAAATTTAAATCCACTCTTGTATAAGAGAGATCTCAAAACCAAATTCCTATGAATTTCAGGCACGTGAAGAACGTTGATGAGAGTGATCTATTTTCCCGAGATAAACTTCAAAGGAATCTTCCCTTTACCCTTCAAATCAGCTTCAGAGGCATTTTCCATGTACAACTTTTCACCTTCAACTTCTTCATAAGTTGAAAATAAGGTCTTGTCATCATAGATTTGCCTAGTGGCACCAGTATCAACCCAACAACTAGTGGTGTCGATGACAATGTATAATTCAGAAATTGTTGCGCATAGGTCATCAATCTCGGTCACATTAGCCAGATTATTCTTGTGACCGCTGTGAGGGTTATTGCCCATCGTGTGGTCCTTTTTATGACGCCAATTATGTCTTTACCGCACATCCGTCAATTGTTCTTGATCTGTTTATTACCTATACCTTTGTCGTTGCTGCTCATGGCCTTCCTTTTGTTGTTTTTTGCTTCAGTTTTCCTCCTTCCAACACGTTCGCTTCATCTCCATGGAAGAGGACAACAATTTATGATCATTTTCCGGCTGTCTTCCTCGATTTGAAATCTCACCACGAGATCCTCCATGGTCATGTCCTTTCGCTTGTGCTTCAAGTACCTTTTGAATTCCTTCTAGGATGGTGGTAGTTTCTCGTTTATTACAACCACTTGAAATGATTCCTTGATCGACATACCCTCGTTGAACAAGATATAGAGTTCTTCAACTTGGCTGACAATTGTGTTCTTGTCATCCATAAGATATTCCAGGAAACTCCTAACAATGAATTTCTTTGTCCCAACATCATCGGTCTTGTACTTCTTTTCCAATTCTTCTCATAATTCATTCAACGTCTTGAATGGTGAGTACACGTTATACAAAGTGTCCACAAGACAGTTCAAGATGTAGTTGCGATAGAGAAAATCAGAGTACATCCATGCTTGCTTTGCAAATTTCGTCTCCTTAGTTTTCTTGTCCTTTAGAGTAACAAGACATTCCTCCCTTAGTATGTGTACCAGATTCAGAGTTGTCAGATATAACACCATCTTCTGTTACCATCTCTTGAAGCCTTCCCTCTTGAACTTTAAGCGTTGACGGACTCGAAGAGAAACACTTACCAATATTTATTCTAAAATGTTAATTGATGCAAAAGTTAAATCCTTGTATATTAAAAACATAAAGTCATTCTTACGTACAAAACTTAATAGAGCTATACATTATAATACCACATTAAATATCCATAAAATGGAGCACCCCTGGCCTCACGGAAAAAGAGAAGCGCTCGGGTCTGCTAGTAATTTAAGACAACATATAAATTTGGTCGAATTCAAATCTAATTTTATGACTATAGTAACTTCAGAAAATGTTTGGGCACTAATAACGTTTAGTTAGCTGGCATGCCAATTTTTTGTGTGCAAAATCTCATCAGAGGATGCATGATATGCTAAATAGTAAAACACATGCAAATATTACACGTATCTGTTTAAAAAAAACAAAAACAAAAACAGCCGGATCTAGTAAGCCATCTGAAGTGTTAAAAAATATCAACTATATATTTTGTTTATTACTGACAAAAATTGCAATTTCTGTGGGTGGATCTGTCTTTTTGTTTGGTACAAAGCAATTTGAAACTATTTTTTTTCTCTTAAATTAAGAATTTGTGAATTTGAACTCCAGAGCTCGAGTTTTAACGAGAGGAGAGTTGTTACCAATTGGGATATTTTACAGGCACTATTGAGATAATGACTATAATGTAAAGTATTTTTATTGAAGGCAGTAGATTCTATTTTGTCAATCAGACATGATTTAAACTTTGAGAAATCATACATTATTTTAACTTATAAGAAATCACACATTATAAACTTATAGTTGTAACTTAGGAAGACTCTCAATAATTATTCCTAGAGTTGATATCAGTATTCATAAACTTCGAGTTAAAATGAATTTACCTTCTTAAATTTATTTCATTATTTATTAGTACATAAACTTTTCACGAGCATCAGATAATTTTGTCCATCTAAAATCCGTGATAAAGTGTTAAAATTCATTTTTATCCTAAAAATATCCTTATTTCGGGGAGGGGGTAAATTGATTTTGCATCAAAATTTAGAGGGTATAATGATATTAATCTAAATACTTTTGAAAAAGATAAGACAAGGAAAAAATTTGTATTTCTAATTCTAAACTAAATCAAATCAAATAAAAAATTTGTAGCATCTACATCACATTGTCACTTCCATTTGCAAGAAGAAGGAAAATGATAATTAATATATAACTCATGTATCATAGAAAGGAAAGAAAAAAAAAGAGCAAATGAAAGTGTTTATAAAGTTCAACTTTCTAAATTCTTTCTTAACATAAGATCTCAATTAAAAGTATTTAACATTTCTTGAATTAATGTATAGTTCACAAATAACAATATAAATTAAAATTTTAGTATTGAATTCATTGCCTAGTTATAAACTAGAAACAAAACTATCCAAATAATTTATATTAGGTAATTAAAATGTTACTGTATAAAGTGGTTAAGTATATAATTGAATTTTGTTAAATAACTAAACGAAATGAAAGTTTAATTTTATCTTACAGAATTCAAAGTGAGGACTATTTGGTCAATAAAATTTTTTTCTTTCAAGCCTAACTTATATATACTAGGCATAGAAGATATGCGTTGGACATAGGTATGCAGTTTGGGCTAGCCATCTCAAAGGTGTTTTAAACTGAATGTAAATGGAGTGATAATATGAGTAGATGTGGAGTTATAGGCCTTATTGAGGAACATTTTGACAATGTGGTTAGTGCCTTTTCAAAGTATTTTGAGAGTTCATTTTCATATTTGATTACTGAGGCCTAGTTTTATATGAATGATTATTGTTAGCGTTGGACATGGACCTCACCGTCTCTATTGTCTATTCTAATTCTGTTAAATTTATTCAAGTTTTACAATCCAATTAAGAGGTTTTTTCAGATATGTGTTATTCAGAGTATAGAGAGTATATATTACCACCACATCTCGCTTATAGTAAGCACTTTCTACGATTGGGGAATAAAACTGTTCTGTCTCGATTTGGCATTGTAATTGATTATCTTGTAGTTTGGAGGACATATCATTCTATTATTATAGATATTTAGTCATTGAGCTTGTTTAGCTTTTTGTTGGTTTAAGAAAAGATATGATATAATATGACGAATATGAAAAACATGCATTGTACATGAAAATAAAATAAACTCATTTTCTATGACTAAACTTTCTAGTTCAATTCTAGTATGTATGTAATTGATTCTTGAAATCATATATGCATTATAGTATAAAGTAAAGTCTTCTACTAAATTAGTATTTTATTTATTATATATTTTGGTGATGTTGTGATACAAACGAATATATCACTCAATAAAAATAAATGTCTTTTAATAAATAACAAATGATGAATACTTGAGCTTAAAACGCGAAAAATCTCTTTAGCGCAGATTATTTTCAAGAAAATTATAATAGAAAGAAATTGTAGAAAAGAATTTATGGAATAAGTGTGTTGTATAAAAAAAACTTTGATCCAAATTCAATTCGTCACCTAACATGGGATTTTTTAAGATAAAAATGCATTTCAATATCATTTACACAGAATTTTGGGCGAAGGGGATTTTTGATTCACGTAAAATATTTATATATCAATAAGAAAGAGTTCGGAGTTTAGAGAAATAAATTGATTTACGGTCAAAGTTGAGGAACATATTATGATATAAAGCCTTATTTTTATAATAATTGTGATTTTCAATTTAGTTGTGTTATTATACTCTGAAATGTTTAAATAATTTGATTTATCTTTTCGGATCTACATATAATACATTAAATAAACGTTCAAATTATCAACAATACAAGTAATTTTAAAGTTTGATTACTTAGTTAAATAATTTGATGAAGCATATCGAGAGCTTAATTGGATAATTAAACCTAAAGATCAAAATTAAAAATAAGAAGAAATTTGATGGATCAAGATTGAATTTTAAAAAACAAATACTAGGAAACAATACGAATGTATTCTGGAGCAATAAATTGACAAGTACGTGTTTTGCGTTTGATAGAGCGCGTGGCGTATGTCTTTACATTGTAAGATTCATTAGCTTCCTCGTGCAATTACTTTTATATGAGACCAGTAACAACGCCCAATGGTTTTGCTCTGTTCCCCACGTCAGCAATAAATCACGTGACCTTCCACATGGCAAGTTGGCAGAGTATTTTTTGTAGCGGAGATTTTTTATTTTGAAACTCGTGGAGGTATTAGAGTGGTCTTCTATACAAGTTTACTGTTCAGTTTAATTTTTTTGTGAAAAGTCAAAATTGAATTGAAAGTTTCAATTTGGTGTATATTGAATCAAATTAAACTGGGAATTGAAAATGAAAATTACCGAAACTTTTGGTTCGGTGTAATTTTATCATTTAAAATAGGGTTGAACCAAGAAAGCTAAATAAATAAGCCAGCAACAGAGCTTCTATAAGTAACCAACCAACTTAGCGCCATCACTAGTGTTGTAACGTGAGCGTCATAAATGATAATAAAATGATATATTTAATGTGCTTTGATCAAATTTAACATAATTCAATTACAACCAAATCTAAACTCAACACACATAAACTATACTTTGAAAACTATAATTAGTTTAGATAAAACTCAACACTCTCGATCATACTTGAACAACCCACCAGCTTGAAAACTGTGTTTAACACGAACAAAGTCTCTCTGACTAGCCTTTAAATATCAGGGTTTCTCCTCCTCGGATAGAGCATTCTCTCACATTTTAAGGTTGTCATTTATCTCTTAGGGTAAAGCTTAATTACTCAAAATGGAATGTTCTCTTTAGGATAGAGCAACATCTCATCATCTGTCTAAGTATAGCCATCTTCTCTCATCTTAAGGCTTCCCTGATCTATCTCTTAAGGTAGAGCCTCGCTCACATCAGGATGTTCTCTTTAGGGTAAAGCCACATATCACCTTCTGTCGAAGGAAAGCCTTCTTCGATGATCTCTTATCCATTGTCGAAGTAGAGCCATCTTCTCTCATCTTAAAGATGCCATCAATCTCTTAGGTCAGAGTCTCTACACAATAGAATGCTTCCTTTAGATTAAAATCACATCTCACCCTTTGTCAAAATAGAGTCTTCTTATATCATTTTAAGTTGGTTGCCCACTATCTCTTAAGATAAAACCTCCTCATAACGAGACGCTCTCTTAGAATGGAGTCATCTCTTACTATATGTCGAAGTAGATCCACCAAATTCTAAACAAAAAAACATCTTATTTAAAGGCACTACTTTCCTATTTAATATTTTTTTCTAATATCTCCACAAGATAACAAACTCAATCTCCAAAAAGTTGTATCATATTTTCTAACAAATCTCCATCTTGTCTCAAATTCCACTATCATCGAACAATCATCACACTGCAACTGCGTTTTACACCAATAATCATCTTCAATCATGAACATCAAACCTCAACAAAAAACATATTTTTCACACTTCAGATCTTCTCTATCTCAAACCAAAACTCTAGTATTGTCGTAGATAAAAATTATTAGCTCTGACACTACTTGTTGTAACCTGAGTGTAATAAACAATAATAGAAATGATATATTTAACGCGATTTGACTAATTTACCTACTTACATGCATATCTCATTATATCATCATTACATATTTAAAATGATATAACCACCTAACTCAAATCCCGACCCATTACACCAAATCTAAACTCAACACATACAAACCATACCTTGAAAATCATACTTGAGCAACCCACTAGTTTAGAAACCATATTCAGCACGGATAAAGTTATCAGAATAGTCTTTCAATATCATAGGGTATCCGCTCCTGGAATAGAGTCCTTTATCAAATTTTAGGGTTACCCTATATCTCTTAGGGTAAAACCTTCTCACCATGAGATGCTCTTTCACTACTACAAAATAGGGTTTAGATGACGGTGAAAATCTGTCATCAAAACCCTTTAATGACGGCGATGTGACTGTCATATATCATGCCATCATCTAAACTAATTTTACTAAAAACCATCATCAAAAGGCGCCGCCAAAACACTTTTGATGACGGGGATTAAACGTGTCGCAAAAACACCTTTAATGGCGTGGATTGTCCATCATTATAGGTGTCACAAAACACCTTTAATGAGGGTATTGCCCGTCATTATAGGTGCTGCCTATAATGACGGGCAATCCCGTCATTAAAGGGTCATTTTTTTTATAAAAAAATATGTCATGGAAAAGTAAAAACATGCATTTCCATGACATCCCTTCATCCATTCAATATTGTCATCAGTAATATGACAACCATTCTTTCCAGGTCTCACCTGCAAACAGAGTATTTCAATGGGCTTAAAGAACCACCAGACCACTGATATTACAAAGGCAAAAAATGTCTTTCTATGACATCCCTTCATCTTCTCAATCTATGATATCCCGTCATCTCCTCATTATTGTCACCAGACCACTAATATTATAGCCATTCTTTCCAAGTCTCACCAGACCACAAATATTATAGCCTTTGTAATAAGAAACTTTTACTACAGGTTTCAAAGACAATCTCATTATCCAGATGGGAAACCCTTATAATAAAAAACCTTTACTATAAGGAATAATACAGGAATCTAACTGGCCCATCTACAGGAAAGACCTGAAACTTACCATGCAGCATATTAAGTTCAGGATAGGATGAGAAAGCAATTTACAAGATCATATAAAATAACTTTTCCAAATTTTGCAAATATGAGCACATAAAATAACTTTTTCTGTACTACTACAAATAAACGCCTTTTCCCCTTGTTTTGGCCAAAATCATAACCAATATCAGTATTATTATATTATACAATCAGTTAAGAAAGATTTCTCATATGCCTATTTTATTGCATAACACACTTCAGTTCAAACTATCAAAAGAGTTTCATCCACTGGGAAACTTACAACTACATAATCTATAAACAAGAAGGCGAGGATCATACTAAACTGAATTATGGTCTACAACTTATTTTTTATAGCATACAATAGAGTGGCAACTATTTGGCTTTTATTTGTACAAAGCAATAGTCAAAATAAGGAATCCAGTAATATAAATTCTATTGGATTCCTAATATTAGCCATAAATGCATCAGATTCTAAACATAGCAAATATTCAATGATGTTGTGTTCAGAACTAATAGATTTGATTTGGTTACTTGTAATTGATTTGGCACCTAAATTACATAACTAGCAAACTTTAGACTTTTGGGAGTTTGCATAATTATTTTAAGTTTCTGGATAAACTTATGTTGATTCTGAGTTATCATCATTTTCATCATTTTATAGGTGAAAACAGATTCACAACAGAGAAGAAACATCGAACAAGTTATATAAATACGATTACCTCTTGTTAGAAAGAGTTAACTAACATTTCTAAGCATGAAATAAAATCATTACTTACATCTAAAAATGCTAAAACCCTGCACCACACTAGAACTGTGTAGATCTTTTTAGACTTATAAATGAATGGATGGAAAGTCCACTGTAACAGAAAATTCACCACATAACAGTAAATTAAAGTGGTTATCTAGGAAAGGGGGATTCCAATTAGAATTTACTGAAACACACAGATATACACACGATTACAAGATGCTAAGTAGGATTAGATTCCTCATTATGAATGGAGGAAGCTATTGTAAGCTTAAAAAGTACACTAAATGAGATGCAGGGAAAGCATGTTTAAGAAGACATTTCTGTCAGAGGATATTTATGCCATACATATATAATATCCACTACCGGGGTATCTCCGTCATCGAGTTATATAACGTGATATGAAGCTAAAACTACTTAACTAGCCTGAGTTTTTTAGTCTTTCACCCTTTAAAAGTGTTATAGTCTCTTATTAATTATATATTATTGCTATAATTAATAAAACTACACATCATTTTATTAAAAAATTGTCATCGAGGGGCAACAATACCTCTCAATGCAGTTTTTTAAAAGAATGCCAGTGACATCTACCCAGCAACTCATACACAACCAAATATATTCAAACCCATTTCAGACATTTAAATGGTCTAATAAAAGATTTTGGAAACAACTTGCAGCAAACACCATTGAATCTTCACTACTAAAAGCCATACAATTGGTACTCATATCTCACAGATCTAGAGAAAACACCTGACTAATTCATAAAACCAAAAGCCCTTCGAAAACCAAACTGTACTTTATATCTATCAAACAAATGTCAATGACAATGACAAAAAGAAAACCCCAACACCTAATTTAAATCATACAACTAATGGTTAGCTCTCAGTTAATTACTTTGACTACTCTTCTCCATTATATAACAATCCCTTATATTTCTCAGCCACTCTTTACAATTAACTATAAATATACCTTTATACATAAATCATGATTCATTCAACCTCATAAATTTACCTCTCTACGCAATAGAAGTTACACCACCTTCAATGCTTCTTGTTTTTGTTATTTCAAATACCCAAGAAGTGTTTCAGCCTGAAAAAGCAAGCGAGCAAGTAATGTCAGTCGTAAATTCACAAGATGAGAGGGTCATGCAATATATTTATCATCAAACATATAGTTTATTAACAGTTCATGAGCTCCCTAATAATGACAATGAGAACCATATGCACAAATTACATTATGGCTTAGCTCAAATACTTCCAGCCTGAGAAATGGAAGGCAAATGGGGTACCCCATCTTCCATCACAAGAAACCCTTTATTCTTTACACTGTCAGTACACAATTACAGAAGTGTCAAGATCACAAACTCAATCAGCTGATCGATTATCATTCAAGAGGTAAATTTATACAAGGTAACATGTACTTACATTGTCATCTCCTACTTACATTCTTCCAATGAAGATTGATACAAATCAGATGTTCCAAACTACACTTGAATAATAAAATAAAATTGGTGTTTCATTGCCACCATTAACCAACTTGGCAATAATTGATTATCTGGATATAGTAGATTTAAGTCATAGAAACTAAACCATGTGCCCATTTGGAATACTACAAATTATCTGGGGTAAAATATCTGGTATACTCATTCTCTAAGATCTTTACAGAAATGATTGGACTAGCAAAGTATCTCAAATTCAAAACATAACAGTAAATCAATATTTTTTTTAGGGTTCATGCAAATTGATCAGCAAGTAGCATATATCAAAAGTGCCAATCCATTCCCATCCTTTAGTCTCCCATTTCCCTAATCCCCATTTACTTCAAGTTCTTTGCTTTCGGCTTAGATTCAAGGCAAGGGATTGCACATTACATTTCTTTCTCACACAGTTCACCCCCTTGAAAAAGATCACACTATGAATTATGGCCTACAGGAGATTAAACTCACCATCGTCAACCATTTTTTGCAAATGAATTATGGCCTTCAAAAGATTAAACTCACCATCGTCAAACATTTTTTTTCCAAATAACTATCATTTATGCAAAAATCATTCTTTACAACTAAAATTCAAGAATTTTAAACAAGGTTACTCCTTAATCCAACATTTAATCTTTCAAGAACAAACCAAAATATTTTCTGGGTATCACCGACATATAACAAGTACCACAATATCAGGTTTAAACTTAAAATTTCACCTTCTTCTCCAAGCTCCTATAATGTTCAACAATGGAGGTTCCTCTTTATTTCATCATGCACAAAAGATGAAAGTGATTTCATATCCGAAAGCCACATGCAAGAAATGATTAACAAAATAAACCCAAAAAATCATAAGGAACCAACAAAATAAACCCAAAAAGTCAAGGATCAGAGATAAAATTTCAACATAATAGAGTGAGAGATTATGGTTTTGAAGTTGGCATCGCCATTTCACCTACAGAACAAAAAGTTTGATTTTGCCAGAAACTAATTCGACGTGTTATCCCATTATTCTGGAAAACGGAATCCCAAATAGAAATCAAAGTTAACTAAAATCAAAAAAACATTTGAGTGAGGAGCCATTGCAATTTCACCAGAATAACTTTCACGGAACATATCAAAGAATGTCCTGGCAAGAACTCTATGGAACGACGAGAGTGGGACAACAAAAGGGATATGAACACAGAAACACAAGTTTAACCGATGGCTAATTCTTGCACAGATTCATAAAGTCCCCACCAATAAGAACACAACATCAAGCGATTTGAGGAAAAAAGGAAGAGAAAATAGAAGACGAGGGCTCACCATCCTAGCGAGATGCAAAGAGGACCCACGCATCTCAAATGTGACCAAACACATCGAGCCAATGACCCTCGCCTGTCACACGCCTAACCAACTCCAAACCTTAACCCATCAATCACGGCTTAAGGGATAAAAGAAGCTCGATCTTAGAGAAAATAAAGAGAGAGAGAGATCAGGAGAGAGAGGGAGAGCTCGAGAGAGAAAGAGCTCAAGAGAGAGAGAGCTCAAGAGAGAGAGAGAGAGAGAGAGAGAGAGAGAGAGAGAGATAGCTCGTGTGGAGTAAACAAAATGAATGGGTATGGTTAGGGTTTGGGGTATAAAAAAATGTCATAGTTGTAATTAAATAAAACTTCATGACCAGTTATGTATCTATTACAGTCTCTCTCTCAATATCATATAACTTAAGTACATCTTTTTATGACAGTGCAAATAAAACATGTCATGATATCTTAATCTATTATGACAACTATGTCATCTTAGCTAAAAATATGTTTTCCGATGACAGGTTTAAGGAAACTGTCATCGTAAATAAAATCAGCTGTCATCATAGCCCAAAATTGTAGTAGTGTTTTTTGGATAGAGCATCTTCTCATTCTCTGTCGAAGTAGATTCATCTTCTCTCATCTTAAAGTTGTCATCTATCTCTTAAACTAGAGCCTTCTCACAACAAAATGCTCTCTTTAGGATATTGCTACATCTCATCATTTGTTGAAGCATAGTCTTCTTTTATCATCTTAAGGTCACCCTCTATCTCCTAGGGCAGAGCCTCGTGACAACGAGATTCTCCCTTAAAGTAGAGCCACATCTCACCTGTGTCTAAGTAGAATCACCGTACCCTAAATAAAATTCTATTATTTATAGGCACATAAAAAACTCTAACATTCCTATTCAAAATAGGAATCTCTCATTCAAAACATATTATCATCATAATATCTAAAATCTCCACAAAAAACCCAATCTCCAAGAATTTGAGGCATATTTTCTAACAAGGAGAAAAGAAAGATCCAGAGAAGAAAGTAGGAGGAGGAGTAAACAACTTTACCTTACACGGTCAATAAACATAATCTAACTAAAATGTAACATTAATTTTAATACATGAGAAACTCGTTTGAATATGGTAAACCTAAATTGAACAGATATATTGTGTATAACATGAGGTTTTATGGCAATAATTTTGTGCAAGGGGAAAAGTGTAGACATTCAACCATTATTTCATTAGTCTCCTAAACAATCCAAGTCATATGAGAAATATCCTTCAAATTAGGAAGTGGTATTGAGTGGATCTTGAAAATTTAGAAGGAAAAAGAAAATGTTCATTATTTAACGAAAGCTATAGTGAGAACCTTATTAACTTCAAACATAACCTGATTTTTTTTTCTCATTTAACAAATGCTTTGTGTTTATAGCCAATATATTTAAATAAATTAGTAATTTCAAGATATATTTAAAAAAGTAAAAAAAACCTCTCATACACACCAATATTGACAGCCATTTCAACAATTCCAATCTATTTCTAAGAGCTAGACATGTCTCTGTCAAAAAATAACAATAATGCAAACCTAACTTTAAAGATTAGCCTCATTATTTGACTCCACTTTAGGAAAACAATGATGTTTGATTGGAAACTCGCTTGGACTTGATGAAACACACACTAATGGATCACATTCTAATTTCTCTCTTCAAATGCATTGGGTCATCCAGCAGTGATTCCCAAACATTTTTTGAAACAAGTATTCGAATAATTAAAATAAATCTTTTCGTTAAACCTAAAAAATCTTGGCTCACTTGTTTCCGATGAGTTGACGTTTATATTTAACATTGTGGGTATGCTTTGGTTCTCTAGGTTATTAGTGATATAAAAATATTAAATTTAAGACTGACAAAAAGAGACATGATTAGAACATTTTAAATAATTTGAAGAGTAACTATTTAAAAAATTTATACCTACAAATACTAAATTAAGCATCACTATAAACTTGAACAAAAAATGAATCTTGAATAGCCCACTAGACAGTATAAAGTAACTTGAGAGAACACAAAATATTAACCTCTTGGGGGTAAACACAAGAAAGGATAACAAAAGTTCACTTTGTTATCAAACTTTTATCATTAGTTTCTGAATGCCTATATATCATAGTCAAAGTTGGACATGAATAACTTTGATTTGACAATGAGGTGCAAAAGATGAGTCTCAAAAGGGGAAAACCCCTAGAAAAGCATCACTCTTGTGATAATTTGGTATCTTTTTTTGTTCTTCCTCTCATTTTCATCATTTATGTTATCTCACGCTATTACTGTCACTATGAAACTTTGTTTGACGATTCCCTTTGTATTATGGGCGTATTTATGCCAATTTTGGTTGTTCAATGTGCACGAAAGTTTTTTTTGGTTCAAAATAACAATGTGAGTGAAGGTTGTTTATTTATGGATACAACTCCAAATTACCGAATACACCATTGGCGTACTCCTTAATATAGTTTCAGAGAGTAAATATATTTTATTAACTAATGATTTTTATGTAAATGAGGGTAGGGATACATGAATCAATCTTACTACGTCATATGATTGATAAGATTAATTTTAATTACTGTCAATTCTAACATCCGAAATCTAACACACACTCTAGATGTTATTTGGCTAGTTAACTATGAACTCTTACACTGAAACCAGACCTATTTTTTGCTAGCTAGACTAGGCATCTACAATGATGAAATATGGCACATATAATATAGAAGCCAAACATTGAGAATGGTCTTCAAATTTTAGTCAAACAGAATTTTAATAACCAAAAAAGAGAAGCTAAAATGTGAGACGTATCATATGTGGAGGACCCCAGGTACACATTGAGATGATGATTGGCCCCCACCATTCGATCTTGATTAATGTTCCGTAGGGTAAGGTGATGATGAGATGGTTCAAATGATTAGGTGCGTGGGACTACTGTACTAACAAGTCCCCTAGCCAGAATAAACTGTTGTTATAATATACCCTAGTCAGAATGAACTGTTGTTACGTTATAGATGAATTTAAGAAGTTATGTTAAGTGAATCTTGACTATTATAAATGATTTTAATGGTTCATATTTTTTCTTTGGAGTTTTTGTTTTGGCCAAATAAAAAGGTTTAATGTAATAGATCTGTCAAGCATGCATAACCTCTTCTCATGCTCGAGTGATCATGAAATGATCCTGATCATCCTTAATTTTTGTTCGGCATATCCCTGTCCTGGTCAAATATGGTGCTGAAGAATATCAGTGTTGTAGTCTTTTAGTAATTAGATCGTCATACAAGTTATTTTTTGGTATAATTCCTTGTAGTGTTGACGTTGTGATCAATACCTCGATTTTCCCATCCATGTCAATAGCAATTAATTAGATCAGGAGTCCCATTGATGCAAACTGATCACAAGCATGCGAGCTTAAACTACATTGAAAATTATCGTCTGTAGTGTACTATTTAATCATGTTGCTTCCTCCAAAAGACGCTTTTAACAAAAGAAAAGGTGGGTCTTTTTTGCTTATTCAGCTCTTCTCATTTACATCTTCAATCATTCACTTTGACAGACCAGGAATGAGCTTTTCATTTCAAATTTTTGTCCTACTAAGAAGATCTATAAAGTTTGATTTATGCATGACTGATTAGCATGCGAAGGAGAGAGTGGAAATGTATATCATTATTATTGACAGATATGATTTACATTGCGACTCTTACTCTTCATTACTTCTCCAAAAGGATCTTTAAAGAAAGTAGTGACTCTTTCTTTATTAACAATTTGCTCGTTTACTTTTGAAAATATTTATGCTCACTTTGGAAAGATAAAGCTTGAACGAAAAAATTACTAACGTGTAAGGTCAAACTTGAGGAGAAATCACTGCCAGAAAAATGACATTTCACTCTGGTTTTGAGACGGTTGGTAGCTTGAATGAAAAAACTAACTTGCGTAAGGTCAAAGTTAAGGAGAAATCACTACAAGAAAACATACATTTCACTGTGACTCTACTGACGGTTGTACCAATTGTCGCAATAGTTATCAGAATACAACAATATTGTGATGGTTATGATAACCATCACAATAAGTTAACATAAAGCGGTGGTTGGTTTGTTATTATGGCCAACCGTCACAACAAAGTTGAAGTACAACGACGGCTTAAAACACTGCCACAATAAAGATATCGAATTCATCAAAATGAAGATGTTTTCATGCATGCATTTAGATCATGTTGCGAAGGTTTAACTGAACAGTCGCAATACACACCAAATGTGATGATTTACATAAAATGTCGTAAAAACGTTGTAGATACAAGAGTGTTGCGTGGGTAAGGTGTATGAGTGGTCTAGTCCTAGCTCGTCGCCGAAACAACGCCTGAGAACGTCGGGGAGGATGCCAAAAGGTGAAGGGGGAGCACTCTAGACATTCAAGGGCGGTGACAAATGCTTGCTTGCTCTCTCTCTAGAAGTGGGAGTTTCTCACTCTAGAAATGAGAGTTTCTCTCTCTAAAGTGGGAGCTTCTATCTCTAAACTTCACAATCCCCTTCAAATGAAGGAGGAGTCCTCCTTTTATAGGTGAACAAAAAGAGGGGGATCATTGCAACTAATCTTTGATTAGTTACAATTCCACCAATCGAATCGTGTTACCTAAGCTGATTGATCATGATTAGGTGACTAAGAGGAGGATTACACATGAGTCAATCGGGTGGTGCCACGTGGGTCTTTGTGTAGTGACCATGATCTAGGGAGAACATGCCTAACTGGTGGAGCATAGCGGAGGTATTCACCCAACGCCTCCTCTCAAGGGTTCTCTCAAACTAACCCCTCTCTAAGGTAGGAGGGTAGCACACCCTTAATGTCCAGAGTGGTTGTACCGAGAAGGTATGTCCCCCGTCCAGTACAACTTAGCCTCGCCACTAATCCTACCAGTCCACAGCCTCTCGAACGTTCCCAGACAACCATACGCCCACCTACATTTTTATCACTTGACTTGGTGTTTTGTGATGTGATGACTTGTTGTGACAGCGGAGTGATACACATTGTTTGAAATACGTCATCGTTATCTCCGAGTTGCATTATAGAGAGTGATCCAAGCACCTCCATGGTACACCTATGAAGGTGACATCAATGGTGCTAGCATAGGGGTGACACCCCATGATGCTTTCATGGGGATGACCCACACGGGTACCTCAGTAGCGGCACCCCATGGGGTGCACTTCAGCGATGACACTTCATGGTGCATCCCAGCAGCGACACTCTGAGGTGCGTCGTAGAGGTTACGATTCGCAGGGAGTCAACGTTGAGGTCGTCAACCCTCATGTACATTTAGTCTGCTGTGCAAGCACAATACGGAGTAATCGAGAATGTGCACAATTTCTTCAATGTAGCAATCGATTGTATCATCAAGTCAACGGTCCTTTGATTGTTTTCATTACATGATATATATGTGGGATGCATCGATCGTTATGCTTAATGTGTCGTCTTTATGTCATGTAGGCATCTCTTTATCCTTAGGTTCAATGAACCTAGATGGGTTTCATGAGGGTCAAATTTTAAAAAATTTAAATTTTGAAATGTGGGGAATCCCCTCTCTCTTCTCCCCTTTTTTTGAAGAGAAATTAAACAAAGCTATCCCTTCCTCCTTGCATCCTTATTTTTTTGCTAAAGTTTATGGTAAACTTTCTCCTCCTTTGCTTTTGTGTGATCTCATTTTTTAAAAAAACAAATAAATCCCCACAATATGAGCCATGGGTATAGCTTCATCAAATCACTCTCCCTATTATTTGTCTTTTTTGTTTTGCAGAGAGACCCACCCCTTTGCTTTGCCAAGAGCAACAGTGGAATTGCCAAAATCTAGGTAGTTCACCACAATAGAGGCGCTGAGCTTGGGTTCTCATTCCGGCAGTCCGTACGGCTAGGGCTTGGTTCAGCGAGTTCCGGCGATTCTAAGGGAATCTTTTTTTTTTCCCTCTCTTCGACCTTGAACCACTAAGGTGAGCTCCCATTTGTTCTTGAATTTATCCTTGCCGTTTCTGTATCGCCACTTGGATATCTTCGTGTTTTACTTCTCATTGTCTTGGGTTGTGGTTTTGCTACTGCTTTTGGAGAGTCAACAATGCTTCTTTGAACCAGTGGTTCTCAATTTTTGGGTGTGGGGTTGATTAAAGGGGCAAAGCAACTGTATAAGCTTGAGTTAGCCACGTATCATCCCTATTCCCACTTCAATGCACACGGCTTCACCAAGAAAAGCATCTTCTTGCTATATATATATATATTGATTTTTTTTAATCGCTTAAATGGTGAGCAACCCACCAAAATCCATGGGCCAGGTGTGTTTTATTCCATCTTTTTCTAATGAAAAAGGATGAACAAATGAAGGTTAAGTCCATGGCATTTTCCTTTTGTTATCATGTTGTGTTTTATTCCTTCTTTAGTACCAATTTCTCTTTAATCTTGAGCTCCGAGTTGTTTTATTCAGCTGCGGGATTGCTTTGGGAGCTCGGTGGCGGTAGCTTGGGAGCCCAGTTACGGGCTGAATGGGGAAGCTTAGTGGCGGTCTCACATAGGAGAGTCGTATTTGCTGTGCGTGTGGGGTGTTCAGCAGTGCACCTTCATGCCGTCACTGATGTTCAGTGGCGGCTGGGGTGTAATGGCGGCCTGCGGAGTGGAGGGAGTTCTTCGACTTGGCAGTACGCAAGGGGGATGGGGGGTTCAATGGCGGTTTGTTGTGGGGGGTTCACTGGCGGTGGGGAATGTGAGAGTTGGGTTCAACGGCGATGAGGGAATGGGGAGTCTTTCACTTGGTCCAATCTATCTTTCAACCACTTTTAGCCCTCACATGACTTTGCCGAATGGGGAGGGGGGTTTGGCTATCGACCAAACTGCATTTTATTTTCACCTCCGTCGAACATGTCTCCCGTTGAACATGCCTATGCTATATGATACTTGTAACATGCTTCACCCCTTAAAAAATTTTTTGGAGTTTTTCTTGTCTTCATACAGACACGCCTCCATTGAACGTGCCTCTGTCATAGGGTATTTATAGTATGCTTCTCCTCTTTGTAAAATTTTGATTTTTTTTTTGCTTTCGTTGGACATGGTTCCACTGAACGTGCCTCCGACATAGAGTGTTTATAGTATGCTTCCCCTCTTAGAAAAACTTTGAAAAAAATTTCCTCTGTGCTGAAGTGCCTCCACTGAGGAGTGTTGAAGTGCCTCTGCTAAGGAGTGCTGAAGTGCCTTCGCTGAGGAGTGTTGAAAGCCTATGCATGATGTCTATCATGAATGTTTTCAAGTAGAAGCAAGAAACCCTAATATGTTTTCAAGTAGAGGCGTGAAAGCCTATACATCTCACTAATCATGACGTCTATCATGGTTTTTCTCAAGTAGAAGCAAGAAAGCCTATGCATCTTACCAAGCATGATGTCTATCATGGATGTTTTCAAATAGAGATGTGAAAGCATATGCAAACCAAGCATGAAGTTTATCATGGGTGTTTCCAAGTGGATGCGTGAAAGCCTATGCGTCTCAGCAAGCATGACGTCTATCATGGATCTTCTCAAGTAGAGGCGTGAAAGTCTATGTATCTCACCAAGCATGATGTCTATCATGGGTGTACTCAAGTAGAAGCGTGAAAGCCTATGCGACTCACCAAGCATGACGTTTATCATGTGTGTTCTCAAGTAGATGCGTGAAAGCCTATGCATCTCACCAAGCATGATGTCTATCATGGGTGTTCTCAAGTATAAGCATGAAAGTCTATGCAACTCACCAAGCATGACGTCTATAATGGGTGTTCTCAAGTAGAGGCGTGAAAGCTTATGCATCTCACCAAGCATGACGCCTATCATGGGTGTTCTCAAGTAGAGGCGTGAAAGCCTATGCATCTTACCAAGCATGATGTCTATCATGGATGTTTTCAAATAGAGATGTGAAAGCCTATGCAAACCAAGCATGAAGTTTATCATGGGTGTTTCCAAGTGGAGGCGTGAAAGCCTATGCGTTTCAACAAGCATGACGTCTATCATGGGTCTTCTCAAGTAGAGGCGTGAAAGCCTATGTATCTCACCAAGCATGATGTCTATCATGGGTGTACTCAAGTAGAAGCGTGAAAGCCTATGCGACTCACCAAGCATGATGTTTATCATGGGTGTTCTCAAGTAGAGGCGTGAAAACCTATGCATCTCACCAAGCATGATGTCTATCATGGGTGTTCTCAAGTAGAAGCATGAAAGTCTATGCAACTCACCAAGCATGACATCTATAATGAGTGTTTTCAAGTAGAGGCATGAAAGCCTATGCATCTCACCAAGCATGATGCCTATCATGGGTGTTCTCAAGTAGAGGCGTGAAAGCCTATGCATCTCACCAAGCATGATGTCTATCATGGTTGTTCTCAAGTAGAGGTGTGAAAGCATATGTGTCTCATTAAGCATGACGTCTATCATGAGTGTTCTCAAGTAGAGGCTTGAAAGTCTATGCATCACCAAGCATGACGTGTATCATGGGTGTTCTCAAGTAGAGGCGTGAAATCTTATGCATCTCACCAAGCATGATGTCTATCATGGGTGTTCTTTACTGGGCGTGAGCCTTTATCACGAATATTTTCAAGTCAAGACGTTGGCGCCTATGTGTTTCACCAGGTGTGACCTTTATCACGGGTGTTTTCAAGTGAAGGCGTTGGCGCCTATGCGTTTCACCAGGCGTGACCTTTATCACGGGTGATTATAACCAATCATACAAACATTTCCTCTGCGTGGTATTACTGACACACTTAGAGGCGGCCGAAAGCCATTTTCACAACAATAATGCAGCAGCAGTCCTAAGCCACCCATCGTGGTAATTTTGTCGTTACCTCGGGTGCACTCAGTTATGAATCATCAACCCGTCTCTTAAGGTGATTTTATTGTCGGAGGCAGCAATTGAGCTGGAATACTCTGCTTGAGGCACCAGACATGGTTATTTCCTGTTACCATGTGTGTGCAGAACCTACCATAAAACTGCGTGATCAGGCCTTCACGCGCGGGGGTGAGCATAGGAGTGAGCTTGGGCTGGGTCGTACCAAGAAAGTCTTGTTTGCTGTGTATCATCGGCTTTCACGTCTATAATGGATGTTCTCAATTAGAGGCGTGAAAGCCTATGTATCTCACCAAGCATGACGTCTATCATGGGTGTACTCGTGATAAAGTCAACTTCAATGTTGACTCCCCGTAAATCGTAACCCCTATGGTGCACCTCGAATTGTCGCCGCTGGGGTGCACCATGAAGTGTCACCGCTGAGGTGCACCCCTTGGGTTGTCGCCACTGAGGTGCACCCCATGGGGTGCCACTACTGAGGTGCCCGTGTGGATCATCCCCATGGCAGTACCATGGGGTGTCACTCCTATGGTAACACCATTGATGTCAACCTCATGGGTGTACCATGGAGGTGCATGGATCACCTTTTGTAATGCAACTCGGAGACAACGATGACGTATTTCAAACAAGGCATATCACTTCGCTATTACAACGAGTCATCACATCACAAACCACCAAGTCAAGTGACAAAGACTTAGGTGAGCGTATGGTTGTCTGAGAACATTCGGGAGGTTGTGGACTGGTACGATTAGGGTCGAGGCTACGTTGTACTGGACGAGGGACATACATCATTGGTACTACCACTATAGATATTGAGGGTGTGCTATCCTCCCATCTTGGGGAGGGGTTGGTTTGAGAGAACCCTTGAGAGGAGGTGTTGGGTGAACACTACCGTTATGCCCCACCGGCTAGGCATGTTCTCCCTAGATCATGGTCACTACACAGAGACCCACGTGGCATCACCCGATAGGCTCATGTGTAATCATCCTCTTACTCACCTAAGCATGATCAATCAGTTTAGGTGGCGCGATGCGATTGGCGGACTTGTAACTAATCAAGTGATTAGTTGCAATGGTCCCCCCCTCTTTTTGTTCACCTATAAAAGGACTCCTCCTTCATTTGAAGGAGTAGTGGGAAATTTAGAGAGAAAAGTTCTCACTTTAGAGAGAGAATCTCTCATTTCTAGAGTGAGAAACTCTCACTTCTAGAGAGAGAGTAAGCATTTGTCACCACTCTTGAGTGTCTAGAGTGCTCCCCCTTCATCTCTCAACGTCCTCCCTGACGTTTTCAGGCGTTGTTCCGATCACGAGTTAGGACTAGATCACTCCTACAAATCACTCACATGACACCCCTACATTTACAAAGTCCAATCAAAAGTTATTTGCAAGTTCTTTTCCTCAAAAATCTAAATTGTAATAAAAAGACTTACTCCAAATTACAGTCTTTCATATTTAATATGTCGGAGTTGTTAAGATTTAAGTCGTGAATCAAAATCTATCGAATATAACTATTCTTAGTTAGATCACTCAACAGGATGAGATTCAAATTGATAGGAAATTGAAAAGTCATCTTCATCTCCCTGCCGACATATCTACCTTGGACCCTCACTTTTTATTAATCAACCCAATGCATCAATTAGTTTGTTGAAAATGATGTTTAATTACTCAAATATCCTACGGATTTGTTTTCTCTATCGAATTCAAAGCATGCATTTAATTCCCACCTAGGAGTAATTATTAGGAAATGTCCAATCCTAAACGATGTCCCCTTTGTTCTAGACTAGTGTCAAGAATCAAAGGCGACACAACTCTTAAGTAATGACGATGGTCAGTAATTACTTTAGGGTAATATAGAGAAATATACATTTTTTAAATGTTTCAAACAATATATTTATTTTTTTAACTTAAAAATTCTACGTTCATGGCTACCATTTTTCACTAACCTAAACATAAAATTATTTTATATCTCATATCTATCTCATAGCCGAAGTCTTATCAAATAATTATTCAGATAGTTTTGTTATAACCATTTGAACTCTTCATGTGATTGTTTATATATTTTAATAATCAAATTCAAGTTAGAGAAAATAAAATAAAATAGTTCAAATAATTTTTTATGAATACACAATCATATATATTATTAATAGATGAATAAATTGATTGTCTATATTGAGAGAGACATATTTGATAGTATAGACAATGAGATAATTATACGACGGTTTCAAAATATGAAAACTAATCGAGGACAATTATAACTATAATAATACATACCTGACATAAAATATGAGACTTTTTATTTCTATAAATATTTTATTTTATATTAAAGTGCCCTGAATGAAGATTCTGATTCATCCCTGACATAAATACTTGAAACGATGAGGACAGATGGTATTGCTCTAGCTTAGCTAAGAGGTAGTGAGAATTTACTAAGCTTTTCATTAATATTTTTCTTTAAACTAAAACGTCGACTTAAGTTTCTTTAAAAAAAACGTTGACTTAAGCATCCAAGATTGTACTAGATGACCCTTCACCTCTTTACGCATTCCGAGGATGTTTTGTTTGTTGCTCAACTCGCATCTCAAGGAAAAAATTATGGTATTTTCATAATATCGCACTCACTTAAATTATAAATTGACACTTAGTAAAAAAATATTATAAATGATTTAATTATCAAGTATCAATTTATAACTTAAGGAAATACGGTAATTCAAGAATACCGTCCTAAAAAAATTGTGAGTCTGGGTCCAAACCACATCTGAATGTCAGTCTTGCTATGCGATCATCACAGTTCTCTACTTTTGTCATCTCATCTTTAAAACAGTGAGTGTAATCGTGCAACGATTCACCCTTTCTGATTGCAATTGTTAACAGGTACTCCGAGTCTTCCATCAGCATTCGATAAATGGAATACTGTTCCAAGAACACGGGTGACATTCTAGTAAAATTATCAATTGAACATTGGATGAAGAGTGATACCACTTTAGCGCTTTGCCGTCTAGACTGGTTGGAAGCATCATGCACAGCAACGCGCTCTCGTGCTGGTGTAGCGCCATCACTTGTCTGAAATGACACATGTGATCTACGAGATTCACTTTCCCTTCGTAACATTTGAACTTGAGGGAAACAACTTTTTTGGCACGAGGGCCCCAAAATCTCCATGCACAATGGGGACCTAGTCAGCCTATTCAAGTCCGTTAACCCAACAACCCCAGCTTCCTCATCTCAAGCATCTTCCGTTCCAACATTTTTTCTATAGCCCGTTCCATCATCAGTTCGATCGGCCCATTCTCACCCTCAGCTTCTTTCCCATAGTCACGAGAGATGACTTCTATTTCCTCACAATGGATGTTTTGGCTAGCTCCTGGGTTAGGTTGTTTAGCTACTTGTTCCTTCCGCTCTTTCATTTTGTTGGTTTTCTTCCTCCCATTCTCTCGCCACAGTCCTCTCGCTTACTTCTACTCTTGTCTTCACCATATCTCATTATAGCGTAGCAATCTGATCTTGCACAGTTTGTCACGCGTTTCGTAGCGCTTCATTGTTGCGGTGTTCCATGCTTTGCATCCTAGTCGATGATAGTTTGGATCTTGTCTTGTACTCTCCTAAGCTGTGCGGTTGGATTTGTGGGATTGATGGCATTGTTGTCATCATTTCCCATTTCCCGTGCAGCATGTGATCTGGTGTGAGGCATTTTAGACTATGATCTTGAGTTAATTCTCACGCTCTCAATAAAAATACCAAAATGTAAAGAAAAAGATCATCACACTCAAAAATAAGGAATTGAATAAAATAGAGGGAGGGAGGGATCACGAGAATAATGTGAGTAGTTGCTCTACTTGTATTGAGTGAATGTAGTTTATAATTAGTCTCTATTTATAGGTTTTCCATTGATGACAAAATCTAATCAAATCCCCCCAAAAAAACGAGATCATCATAAAATTCTCCAAAGATTGGGTTTATCTATATTAACAACTAAATTGACCTCAACTGTCTGATTGAATTAACAATCCTGATTGATATTTCCCGCTCTACCATGACGGCAAGCTTAGTTCTTTTTTCTGATTGGTCTTCCTTTGCACACGTGGCCTAATAGAGAATCTTTGTCCGTTCACCTTTTAATTTAGATTTACAACTATTTTTAAAGATAATGTATTCAGTTCAACCTTAATATTGATTTTAAATTCTCTGTTTAATTAAAATTGGTTCTAAAATTTGGACCAAAAAAATAATTGAACATGTGAAGAACACGCACTTTTCCTTTATTATATAAATGTGGGTTAGGTGAAGTAAATTTTGAAAATATTCTCTCCTAGATTGATAATTAGGTTTTAATTATTGTTAATTTGGCTTTTAATTGTAATTAATGTGTTTATGATTATAGATTAATAAAAATTTAACTACATCTTAGTTTATCTAATCAATCATATTTATAAATTTAAACTTTGTATTTTGAATATGATTTGAAGCTATGAAGAGTATCCCAACAGCTCGTCCTCATAATCTGTTTGAGCTCGATTTTCTCAACTACCAGATTTCTTCTCATATGCATTGTTAGACTAATAGATAGAATATATATATATATATTGAATTGGTAACAATACAAAAGAGATTCAATTTATAAAGATACCAGACTAAGATGCGAGCGTAGTCTATTACTCAATAACATAATGCAGAAAAATTAATTTAGACTTTATTATGTTTATAATAAAGGAAAATATCACAATAAGAGAAAATAATAACGACCAGATAATATCAAATGTTTTTAACATAGATCTTGTTTTTGTTATTTGATTTTTTTTTCAAAAATTCTGTTTTTTGAATTTGCTTGTTAAATTTTAAATTTTAAATTATTTTCAAGTCTATCACCAACAAATAATTATTTATAAACACTTATTCTCTTGATATGTGCAATGTATTATGTTTGAATAAACACAGAACAAAATGTGTATACTTTAAATAGAAAAATAATGTTTATGGAATTTTTTTCTCTCTCTTATCTATTTATAAGATAGTACATGTACGCTGGAAATTCTCTTGCTACTCAAGTCACTCAACGCAGATTGAGTTAGTAATTGTTAAATTTAGATCAAGATCGACTGCCTCGTATACTTTTATTTATTTATATTTTTTTACCGTTGACTTATATCACTTCATGAAAAAGTTAACTATAACTAAACTTATCTTAAACAAATGAATTTTAGGACTGGTTACATGTAAATTTATCCATAAGCAAATGAATTTTAATGAACGAAAAATACTAGAGGTGAACAAAATGTTACTGAACTGACTGAATGAGACCGAATCAAACTAAAAATAATCGGTTAGGCTGATTTTTTAAGACCCCATGATTTAGTTTGATTTGATATTTCTGTTGAACCGAAGTTTCAGTTCGATTCAAAAATTACTAATGCCCATAACTAAGTAGATATATAGAGAAATCCGACCTTATATTCAAATCTGCTGAATCAAGAATGGAGTTATTTAGAAAATTATACATTTTTCAATTTGGCCGAGGAATTTTATACCCCTTTTTGAAAATAAAAAATTTCATACTCTTGGCTCACCAACTTCACATCACCACTTATAATATATTTCTTCCCTCATAATTTTTTTTTCTCAATGCACATGTCAAAACAATTTAATAATATCTTCTTCTTCTTCTTTATTTTTCAACAAATCTTATTTTTCTATTTGAAGGATCCAAGTAATTTTTCATAACTACTTGAACCCTTCAAATAATTTTTTTTCAGTAAACGCTCATACACCAGGTGACTATCTAAATGGTTCGAGTAATTGTGTAAATGACTACTTAAACCTTTCAAATAGTTGATTTTTGATTGATCAGTCAGCAACTCAAATACTAGTGACTACGTGAAGGTATCAAGTAATTTTTTATGACTACTTGAACCATTCAAGTAGTTTTTTTATGACTGCTTGAGTCTTTTCTTGATTCTAAAAAAATAAAAAAAAATGAATGTTGAGTACTTGAAGGTTCAAGTAGCTTTTTATGACTACTTGAAATATTCGAGTAGTTGTTTTTTTCGTCAGTAAGTAACCCAGACATCATGTGACTACTTGAAGGGTTCAAGTAGTTGTTTATGACTACTTGAAGGGTTCACATAGTTGTTTATGATTACATGAACCCTTCAAGTAGTTTTTTTGTCAGTCAACAACTAATACACCAAATGACTACTTGAAATGTTCAAGTAATTGTTTATGACTACTTGAACCCTCAAGTAATTGTCTACTTGAAGAGTTCAAGTAGTTAATTTTTTTTGTCATTCAATTACTCATACACCATGTGACTACTTAAAAGATTCAAGTGGTTGTTTAAGACTACTTGAACCCTTCAGGTAGTTATTTTTTGTTTAATCATTCAGCAACCCAAACACTAGTGAATACTTGAAGGTATCAAATAGTTTTTTATGACTACTTGGACCATTCAAGTAGTTTTTTTGATTAATTGAGCCTTTTTTTAAGTAAAAAAAAAGAATATTGAGTACTTGAAGGGTTCAAGTAACTTTGTATGACTATTTAAACCCTTCAAGTAGTTATATTTTTCATCAGTACGCAACTCAGACATCGGGTGACTACTGAAAGGGTTCAAATAATTATTTATGACTACTTGAAGGGTTTAAGTAGTTGTTTATTAACTATTTGAACCCTTCAAGTAGGTTTTTTGTCCGTCTACAACTCATACACCAGGTGACTACTTGAAGAGTTCAAGTAGTTGTTTATGACTACTTGAACCATTCAAGTAGTGATTTTGATTCTAGAAGTAAAAAAAACATTACTTAAAGGTTTTAAGCAGTTGTATCTCACTACTTGAATCCTTCAAGTAGTGATTTTCATTTTGGAAGTAAAAAAAAATATTACTTGAAGGATAAGTAGTTGTATCTGACTACTTAAACTTTTTAAGTAGTAATTTTGATTCTGGAAGTAAAAAAAATTACTTGAATGGTTCAAGTAGTTGTATCAGACTACTTGAACCCTTTAAGTAGTGAGTTTGATTTTAGAAGTAAAAAAAATATTACGTGAAGGGTGAGTCGTTGTATCAGACTACTTGAACCTTTCAAGCTGTAATTTTGATTCTAGAAGTACAAAATATTACTTGAAGGTTCAAGTAGTTGTATCTAACTACTTGAACCTTTTAACTAGTGTGTTTGATTCTAGAAGTAAAAAAAATTATTTGGAGGGTTCAAGTAGTCAGATTCAACTACTTAAATCCTTCAAGTAGTCAGTTTGATTCCTGCAGTCAATTTTTCAATGAGCATGTGACTACTTGAAGAGTTCAAATAATCAGTTTTTATTATTTGAACCCTTCAAGTAGTTTTTTTCTCATGAAATCTGTTCAGTAAGCTCGTCACTACTTGAAGGGTTCAAGTAGATATGCAAACGGTGCAACTTTAGAATTTCTGGAACCAATGGATCGTGGCACACACAAGTCAACTTCCATAGGGCATAACGTTTGACTCAGATGGATCCACATGGCTCGTAAGATATCAAACCCCGACGCAGCCCATTTTTGGGTAAAAAAAATACTATTTTAAGTACTTTCGGAGGCTTGGAAGTTATTTCGGTCGTAATTTCAGGCTTTTTCATTAGATTCAATAGATTTTGGAAGATCAATTATTGGAAATTGTGCATGATTCAACAGTTTTTGATATTGTTAGGATTTTGTTGAGACTTGCAATACATCAAGTAGTAATTTTATACTACTTGAACCTTTTAAGTATTTTTTTTCCTTCTGAAGTTTATTATCCAGTAAACTCATCACTACTTGAAGGGTTCAAGTAGTAATTTTTTACTACTTGTAGGGTTCAAGTAGTAATTTTTACTACTGGACAATGGACGAGACTTCAAGAGAAAAAAAACCACTTGAAGGGTTCAAGTAGTATACAATTACTACTTGAACCCTTCAAGTGCTGAGTGACGAGTTTACTGGACAACAAATTTCAATAGAAAAACTATTTGAAAGGTTCAAGTAGTAAAAACTTAGTATTTGAGCCCTCAAGTAGTGATTTGCTTATTGGACAATACACGTCAAGAGAAAACAAAAACTATTTGAAAGGTTCAAGTAGTATAAAATTACTACTTGATACTTTCAAGTAGTTATTAGTATTTGGGTTGCTAACTGGTCAAATGAAATAAATACTTGAAGGATTCAAGTTCTCATAAATAACTACTTGAACCTTTGAAGTAGGCACATGATGTGTGAGTAATTGATTGACAAAAAAACATAACTACTAGAGCTCTTCAAGTAGTCATAAACAACTTTGAACTCTTTAAGTAGTCACCTGGTGTATTGGCAATTGACCTGAAAAAAAAAATAACTACTAGAACCCTTCAAGTAGTCATAGATAACTACTTGAACCCTTCAAATAGTTGCCTGGTGTATGAGTAATTGACTGATAAAAATAACTACTTGAAGGGTTCAAATTTTTGTCATAAACAACTACTTGAAGGGTTCAAGTAGTCATAAACAACTATCTGAACCATTCATTGACTGATAAAAAAATAACTACATGAACCCTCCAAGTAGTCATCAACAATTACTTGAACCATTCAAGTAGTCGCATGGTGTATGAGTGTTGACTGACAACGAAATAATAATTACCTGAAAGGTTCAAGTAGTCATAAAATGCCACTTGAACCGTTCAAGTAAAAAAAACTATATTGAAAAATAAAGAAATAGAAGAAGAATAAAATATTATTAAATTGCTTTAATATCTGTATTGAGAAAGAAAAAAAAATGACGAGAAAAGAAAAAGATTGTAAGTTGGTGAGTCAGAAATATAAAATTACTTATTTTCGAAAAAAGTTGTCAAATAAAAAAAGTTATATTTATTTTAAAAACCCTATCAACAACGTACTCCTCATAACGGGCGTCTAATACTGTAGAGATTGTTTGCCCAACGAATACTTTTATCCACACTACCGTCAAATTTAAATTCCACATTCTCACCAAAAAAAGCATCATTGGACCAAAATGCCCTTCCTGCTTTATATCCGCCTATGTTCCATTCCATTTATCTGCGAAGTGAAAGAAAATGGTAGCAAACAGAATATTTCTGCAGTATTAAAAATTTAGTAATCTTTCAAATTATTTTATGTTATGTGTGTATTTTCTTCAAATTTTAAGAATATGCTCATTTTCTCTTTTAAAATATGAATGAATTATTATATATATTAATATATGTGACAACAGATTAATTTTTTTCTAAGAATAATTCAACACTTCTTTAAATTAACGCTACATATGGTCTTGTGTTAGATATTTATAAATGATAATAACAAAAATATACTCGATGTAAAGTATACAAGTGACTCATGACAAACTTATATTGTTATGTCATAGTTATTTTATAAACAATTACAATATTATTAAAAAAATCAAACTATCGATAGAATACTTGAAGAAAATATAAGAAAAATCACATTTTCAACGTGAACGGTAAATGATCAGAGTAACTAATTTAATTATAAAAATTATACAAACCTAAACAAAATTTAGTTATATCATACTTGTATAATTTGATAACTAAATTATTTATTCGATCCACTTTTAATTTTTTTTTAAAATTTTTGTCAATTCATTTTTTAGTGATTTTCGTAGTTATCTCAATACTTTATTCCCACGATAAACTTACCAAAAGAGAATAAAAGAGAAAATTCAAAATAACCATGAATTTATGCCCATTACACACTACACGTGAAACTTTTTTCAATCATATGTCCCACGGATGAAGCATAAGAGATTATAAATCTGAGTGCTCACATGGCTGGAAAGCTGGAACATGCTGTATTTCTTGAGAAGCTAGCAATGGCAAAAAGAGTAGCTTCTCGAGAAAAAATAATATATTATCTATACATATCTATCTATATATCACGAGTCATAATTTTGTTTGTCAAGCTTCTTTATCCCTAGTTAGGGATGGAAACTGGGCGGTTCAACCCGTTTTTTAGACGTACCCAGCTAACCCAATATGGTAAGGCGGGTAGTCGAGTTATTTCGGTTCCTGTGATGGAGGCCTTTACGAATGAACTTGACTAGTCTGTGAATGGAGGCCCTCAAAAAAATTGAAACACTATAATAATTGGACGGACATAAATGTTGGTATTAAGCTGTGTAACTAATGTCAAAAGTGAGTTTTGAGTACATAATATATTATGACTAAAAGTTTATGTAAAGTCCATTTGAACTCCTTTAATTCTAAACAAATTTTGTTGGATATTTTGACTCGCTAATAGAAGATCATGTATTTGGTGACCACAATGATTTTGAGAATACGATATGATTAAAAGATTCAAATTTAATTAAGTTAGATTTCTTTGGTCTTAAACAAATCTCGTTAACTTCTTTTGACTATCTATGGAACTAAAAGCTCTTAAAAAGATCAAAACGCTCCAAATTCTTATTCTAAGAATGTTTGGTGTCAAAAGTGAGTTATATGACAAACAAATTAATGTTAAGCCAAGTTAGACTTGTATGATCCTAAATAAGTCTCATTGGTTCTTTGACCACCTATAGTCCCTCAAAAAGATCAAAATGTTCTGAATTCTTATCACATTCATTTCCCTCTCATCAGATTGTGAATAAAATATTATGTTTTAAAACACACATCACTAAAAAAATAAAATAATTTCATTTTCCTCTCTACTTATTTTTTCATTCTCATGTACGATGTACATATCATAAAATGATGTAATTTTTAAGAGACTTGGGTCCTCTTCTCGATATTTTTTCTCTCGTTGCCTATCATTGACTTAATATTTCAACTGCTTATCAATTTGATATACATCCGACGATTAGCATAATTACATGTCAGAAAAATTTTCCCGCCATTAATTTTCTCTCAACATTCACACTTTTACTGAACAATTAATCTTATCACATCATCAAAAATTACGTATGTAATAATTAAAAATTGTTTAGTTTTCATCGTGTAAAACCATTAGGATTTGTTTTCTTTCGAAGTATTTTTGGAATGGTTTCCAATAACGGGAGAATCTAAGTATTTTTGGAATGGTTTTCAATTTAATTTTTTTTAGTATAAAATGTCTAGATAATTAGAATTAAGAGACAAATGTAAAAGTATTTGAAAAAATACACGCACAGATTTACCTAAATGATATGGAAACTCGCATAATTTTGAAAAAGAATTTTAAAAATTTCAAGAATGAAATGATTAAATTAACCTTAAATTTTTTACCATGACCCGAATCCAGTTCAACTGCCTTGACCCGAATTGCTGAATAACCAGCTTACTTTGCGTTTCCCCGAATCTCATCAAATTTTTTTTATCATCCCTGTCTTCCATTAACAATGCTTTCAGATCTCAAGTGTTCATTCAAAATGAGAGAAGACAGCAAAAAACAGAGCAAGAACTGTAAAACAGACACCAACAATGGAGAATTGAATGAAGTTGAACAAAAGCTCATTGGCCGTTGGGTTGAGACTTCTAGTACAAATCTCACAGAAAAAATCGTCTCATTCTCATCTAGTTGTGAAACAAGTTTTCAGACCAATTTCTTCAACTATTCGTCCTCATATGAAATCGATTCAAGAGTCCTGTTTTCTTAAATTATGCCATCATTGCTACAGCAAGCTTAGTCCTCATAAAGATGGCTACATGTACAGGTACCCTTGGATACTTTTTCTTCCTTTTATCTAACCACAAAATTTTTAACTACATGAAATTGGAAGAAATGGTCATCATGCAAATTAAAGATTTCAGCAAACAAAAATGTCAGATAACAAATCATAAAACAGAACTGAAAATCTTACCCAAACAGAACATAATTTAAGAAAAAACATAAAATCTTACCCAATCATAGAAACTCAAATCTATGAAATAAACCTACCCAATCGCAGAAAAACTTACCCAAATCACGAATCGCGGAACTGGAAAAACTTAACCAAACCGCTTGTGCTTCGCGGTGGTGATTCGATTGATGCTTCGGGTGGTGCCTTCGCTTCGTCTTCTTTCATCTTCTTCGTGTGTATATCGGGTTTGATATTAAGCCGGAACCCCGGGTCTATATAACCCGTTAGTTAAAGGGTTAACTAAGGGCATTTTTGGGTATTAAACAAAAAATTAACGATTTTAGATTTTTTTGCTATAAATGTCAACGAATGTTTGTATCATTTTTGAAATTAGAGAAGATGTTTATATTTTTTAGATAAATTTCAAGATTGTCGGTATATTTTTTCATTAATATTATTGTACTTTTTCATTAATATTATTGTAGATGTTTTAGAGTGTGAAATTTTACATTTATTTAATTGTTTTATTAGATGACTAAGAAAAATAATGATTACAAAAAAATAATATTAGTCTTCCAAAAAATAGCGTAGTGCGCGTCATAATTTGATTAAATATGCTACTAAGATTTGACAATTAGGATTAAAAACAAATTAGTTTTGAAAAAGAAAAATTAAGAGAAAATTTAATGAGGATGATCGTTACATATATATCTCTTAAGATGTGGATAAGCGATTAGGCCAGGCCTCGGTTAATATTCAAAAGCAACCGGCACGTGACGGTTAATCTGGTACACATGCTGTGTGGCAGAAGCAGAAGCGGTATATAAGATTCAAAATTTAAATTTGTATTACCAATAATATTAGTATTACTTTTTAAAAAAAACGACGGTTATAAAATACATATACCCTCTCCCCTACCTTTTCTTTTATTTAAAACAACAAGTCATTCCTTTCTCCCATTTGCTTTTCCTATATTTCTCTCCCTTCTACTCCACACACTCTCTCTCTCTCTCTCTCTCTCTCTCTCTCTCTCTCTCTCTCTCTCTCTCTCTCTCTCTGTGTGTGTGTTAAAAGGTGAGCAAGAAAGTTCGAGATCAGAAGGTCATCTTCGTCTAATTCATCCATATATATCCTCATCTTACCTCCATTATCACTCTATATCTGCGTTTAACGAAGGTAAGGTTGAAGAAAAACCATAGACTGTAACGCAATCTAGTTTAGAGAATTATTAGACAAGTTTGATTTCTTCCAAACAGTAGATTTTGGCAGTACAATTTACGAGGAAGGAAAAAGAGAAATGGATAGAGGTATTCCGGTGAGGAAGCCCCACACTTCGACCGCAGATCTGCTTACTTGGTCTGAAGTTCCTCCTGCTGATTCCCCCGCCGTTGGATCTGCTGCTTCACGTTCTGCTTCCCTGTCGCACCAGGTACATTTTCTATTGTTCGAGAATATTTGAAAGTTTTTGTTGGAGATTCAGAATGATTTAGACGGAACGAGTGAAATTTTTGTTTTCTTTTATTTTTTCCTTTCTTTCGGGGAATTGTCAGCCTTCGGATGGGATCAGCAAGGTGGTTTTTGGAGGTCAGGTCACAGATGAGGAGGTCGAGAGCTTAAACAAACGGTGAGATCTGATTCAGCTTCTTGTTATAATTTTTGACACATTTGGTCGGGTACAGTTGATGTTCTAGTAGAAGATAAACGAAAGAAAATGAAAAGACGAATTTGTGCGCATTATGACCGTTTTCACTATGTTAGTTGACTTTGTGATTTCCTTCAATCGTAGTGGTTTTGTTTATGAGCCTTGTTTGTTTTTTTTTTCATACTCGAATCTTCTCAGAAAATCCGTTCACTTCTCTATAGCTGATCTACTTTCTTCAGCTGATCACTGTGAACAGTTTTCCCATCTCTCTCGTAGTTTGATTTTGAATATTTATTAACTCTCCCTTCTCTTTTCCCTTCCAAGGGTTTCATGAGTAGCTTTCTTGGACGGCGGCCTTGGTGATTTAAAAATGTAGGAAATATTTACTTGGGATCACATCGGTTTGCAAGTGAATTAACTTTCTTTCCCTTTAGTGATCATGCTACACTTTCGACAAATTCAGAGTTGATAGCTTCTCATACTCCAGTAAAAGAGTATTTTGTTGCGAGTAAGAGGCCACCCAAGTTTGTCTCCGGTTTTTTTTTCAATAAATATGACAAACTAATGCGGGCTTGTTAGCGAATCTTATTAGTTCGTTTTGTACTGGAATTATTAATACCATAGTCATCTCTCAATGTTGCTGGATATGGTTCTTTTGCCCGGACAAATGCATAATTTCTATGGAAGGAAACATTGTTAAGAACACTATTGTGATTAATTCAATGAATTGATAAACTTCATTAAGTTGTTATAGCTTTATTATTACTTAATTTAGAGAGAACTAGGTATTGATTGTTGTCAGGGTCCCTTTGTTTTTAATCCCCACTAGAATTTGGTATATCTGTAGTAGATTACCTTTTATAACTGTTTGTTCCTAATTATGCAAGTATGGGAAATGGGAGTTCCTTATGTTTGCAGTTATCAGTGTAACTGCCTTTGCTTCTCTTTGCTCAGTGTGTAGCGCAACCTCATTCCGTCCTATTGACACATGGAAAATGAATCTGTGGTGGTTCTGGAACAATTTTTTGCAACTTAAACTTCTTTCTCCGTTTTAGTCTTCTTGTATCTTTGTGACACCTCTGAATAGGTCTAGGTCATCCATTCAAGGAATTTTTAATAACCATTGACGTTGCAAGTTTCAGGAAACCTTGTTCAGGGTATAAAATGAAGGAGATGACTGGAAGTGGCATTTTTGCTGGCAATGGACAAAGTGACGAATTAGAATCAAGCACCAATCCTACTCCGAATAAAACTGGAGTCAGAATCTACCAGGTATATCCAAAAGTCGTGCTGAATGAATGTCTTTACAAGCATCCTGATTTTACATAAGTGGCAACACATCAGAAGCACATGTTTAACATGTAATTTGATGGCTTGAACTGCCAGCAAGCCATTGCTGGAATCAGTCATATTTCCTTTGGCGACGAAGAGGGTGTTTCTCCTAAAAAGCCCACTACAATTCCTGAGGTTGCAAAACAACGTGAGCTAAGTGGGACCCTGGATGAATCTGAAGCAATGTTGAAGAAGCAGCTCTCTGATGCCAAGTGTAAGGAGCTTAGTGGACATGACATATTCGCACCCCCTCCTGAAATATTACCCCGACCAATAACTGCACGAACATTGGATTTGAAAGGAAGCATTGCGATAGGAGAACCATTTACCGTAAGTACTTGTTTCAAAAGCTGTAGAATTTAGTATGTGGACTAACACGAAAAATTACAATGTTATCTCTCTTTATATCAAATGTTTTCAAAGCGAACACACACATTCCTCCATATTTTCACTTTCAACCCGATCTATGGAAGTACAAGCTTTAGAGTAGGAGAAGGAAGCAAAAGCCCTTGTGATTACGGGCAATATAGTGCATATTATGGGATGCATCGGATAGTTATGCTGGTTCTTTCATTTGTATTTTGTACTTCTCAGTTAGTTAAAAAATGTATGATTGGATTCTAGGATCAAAATTTGACGTAATGAGCACATAGCGCCCCTCCCTCTGCTTCATTGTTTACTCAATTTAATGATAACTACTTGTTCTAAATTTGCTAAGTTACTTCACAGCGAGCTGGAGGTGATAGTAACGTAACTCCCGATGAGGAACCTGCGATCAAGACTGCAAAGAAAATTTACGATAAGAAATTTAGTGAGCTATCCGGGAATGATGTCTTCAAAGGCGATGTGCCCCCGTCATCGGCAGAGAAACCATTAAGCGTGGCTAAATTGCGAGAGATGAGTGGGAACAACATCTTTGCTGATGGAAAGGTAGAGTCTCGAGACTACTTAGGAGGCGTACGCAAGCCCCCGGGCGGAGAAAGCAGCATTGCCTTGGTTTAATTTGTTAGGTCTAACAAAGTTGATTTTTCTTATTTGGCGTTGTGTTTTTTTTTTTGTTTTGTTCCAGATGGGAATGTCCTATTAATATTATTTGACCTTTTACTACTCTGGGTTTTCAGTATGTTTTTAGTTTAACGAGTCAAGCAGTAGGCAGAAGTACTACGGACTCTTTCTAATTGAATTGTTTGTCCAAAATCTTTCAGTATTTATCTTAATGAAGTGCCTGGACTCTGTTCAACAGGTTCATTTGATCAACTTGGCTAATGCGGCTTTCTTGATACTCAGATTTGACATATTTGGTTAATTTTGTATATTTTGTATCACTTGGAATACAAGTTTCTTGATTTATCTTGTTTTAATTCATTCATAAATTGTCTATGTGGAATTATAAAATGATATATATGATTATAAAAAAATAATTTGAGTCAAGTCAAATAGAGTAAAATAAATTACTTATAAAAGAAAATATTCACAATGAGTTTAGTATTAATTTTATTTTATTATTTTAGTAATGATAATCTGATAATCCATGTTATCTAAAATCATGAGCTAAAGAGACTTTGAGTTAATTTGAGATTTAATTTTCTAATTATAATTAGTCATTTTCTATTTTTGATAGAATTAATACGAAGAAAATGTCTTTAATAGTCATAACTTAAACAATATGATTGAAAAACTTTGTATGTGTTTTTGTATTTTTAATTTTGAGTTTAAGAACAACGTTTTGAAAGTTGTTGAGAATAATATTATCTAAAAATATTTATCCTACTTTTGCACGTTTATATATGATAACGTATAAAGTGTGAAACCCCTGTAGTTGACGTAAATGGCAAAAGAGACCCCTATACATTTTCTTTTGTAGTATTGTACCCTTGTACTTTAAAAAACCCTTCTGTTATGTTAGAGGATACCCACATGTTAATAATCCTTTTTTAGCTTTTTTCTCTCCAGTTGTTTCTTACCCAAACCCATCTCCTCTATTTGTTCCATTTTCTTTGTTCTGAGCTTTTCCCCGTTAATGGCTGTCGTCGCCCTTGCTGCAACTCAAATATATTTTTTCCCCTTATCATTTGTGTTTTAAGAGTTTTTGCCTACAGTATACCTCTAGAAAAGTTGATTTGATAAAAGATATTCATATATTAATTTTCACTGATTTATACATATTATTCACCATCCATTAGAAATAAAGTTAATTTTAAAGACACCCCTCAACTTTGATCAATTTTTAAATACACCCCTCAAACTTCAAAATTTTCTCAATTTCTCTTTCAACTTTCAATCACACATATGCTATCAAGTTTTACATCCTAAGCCCGTTAAGTAGGTCACGTTCACATCACGTGATCAACTTTTGGACATTTTTCCCTCCCTTAGAAAAACATCGAGTTTTGATTATTAAAAAAACCTAAATTGAAACGAGTTTTGCCTCAAAATATTTCTCCTAACTCAAAATCTCTAAACAAAATCCCCCATTTCCATTTCACAATTGAGGGGGTGTCTGAATCAGTGAATCGTGAGAGAGGTGCTTCTTCTTCGTTGGTTATGCTTCAATTCGTTAGGGTTCTTTGTGACGCAGGGATTCACAGGGCTTTTTCATGATTCGTAGAGCGTTTCTTCTTCGCTAGGGTTCTTCGCGATTCACAGGTCTTCTTCTTCTTCGACTTTAGGCCATCCATCACTTTAAGAATAAATGTTCCTTTGTTAGTTTATGAACATCTTGGGGCACTTTCTCAGTTTTTTAATTGTAATTTCTCGATAATTTTGTAATTATCAAGAGTTTTATCCTTTTTTATAAATTTAAGTTCTTGCACCCAAATCATCGGTGACTAATTACAAGTTTTTATGAAATAGAGAAATGTTGATTTCATTTCCCAATTTAAGGAAGTGGGGTTTGGATAATAATGTAGATGGATCAACTTAATTAAAATTAAACTTGAGTTTTGATTATCTATTTTGTTGCTTTGAGTAAGATTACTTCTTCTGTTTTGTTTCTTTGAGTAAGATTACTATTAGTGAGGTTAATTGAGAGGTTGATTTTCATTTTTTTTATCTCCTAGAATCCATTTGATGACTGCAACTTCTAGTGCTTCATCTGGAATTAGAGGGAGAGTACCAATTAAGTATTGTTACTGTGACATTATGGCTCCATGAAAGATTCTTCGACTGATGAGAATCCAGGACAGAGGTTCTTCAGGTGCGGCCGATTTGAGGTTTGAAATTATGAATAAATTTGAATTATTCAATTACTCTCTAATGACATTAATGAATATTAGTTAATTGTATAACCAATGCAGGAAGGCTATAGATGTGATTATTTTGAATGGTTTGATACTCCATCCGGTAGTCATAGAGGCAACCGAATCACAACCATTGAAGAAGATATAAAACAGTTAAAGATAGAAACACAAATGAACAATGAGAAGATTACAAGGTTGGAGAAGAACTAAACTTATATTACTGTATTTTGGTCATTGTTAATTGTCTGGGCATTTTCAATGTATCTACTAAAGAATTAACATTTGATTAGTAATGTTGGGAGTATGTATCGACATTTCTATTGTAATGTTGGGAGTATGTATTGACATTTTCTATTGTAATGTTGAGAGTATGTATTGACATTTTCTCTTGCACTTACTATAACAAATATTTATAATTCACATAAATACTAACACAACAGATATTTTAGAAATATTCACATATTGTTGACCATTCACGTTAAGAACCAAATCAAATGAGGTCAATACAAAAAATTCTCAAAGATGTTGTCCAACCATGTAAAGGTCAACACAAAAAATTCCCTGTAAATAAGGTCAATACAAAACATCCTTGTTCAAAGGCTTCCAAAGTGTAAGTACGTAGATTAGATTATAAGAGTTTGAACTACAGAATTGTTCCTCATCTTCCAGCTCGTCCTCCTCTTCCAGATGCTTGGGTAGATCTAGTTTAGAAAGTTTGTCCTCCTTTTCCAGAAGCTTGGGCTGCTTGGGAAGCTTGGGAAATAGTCTAGCCAATAGGAAAAGAGTGTCCAGTAGCCCACACATGAGTATATGCCAAAAATCACTCCAATAGTCAACATGAGTATATGCCAAAATTGTATATGCCAAAAATCAATCCAGTAAGCATGATCAAATACAAAAATTAAAGACATAATTTAAGGACATAATTAGTACATTTTCTTTCCACGAAAGTTTTATATTCGGGTTTCGCGGTTGCTTACATGACCTCATATTATGTCATTCCTTAGAGCAGTTTCCACATTTCATGATTCTACCGATCCTAGATGCTCTGTTCGAGTTTGATGTTTCTTCTTCTTCTCATCATCTTTTTTGTTTCTTGGGTCTACTCGTTTATTTCTATACAGTGGAGGTATGATAGGTTGCTCACGGTCGATTGTCACACACTGTTCAGATGATGGAACATGCTTGATTAGGTTCTCATACGCTTGTTCAAACTTGCCCTTAGTGTAAACCTCGTCGACATATAGTTCTAGATCTTCTCTATTTTCATGGATACAAGCAATAGCAGGACAACAAGGAATTCCAGATATATCCCAGCCTCTGCATCCACAAGTCTGTTTTTCAAGGTCAAGAATGAACCTTTCACCATACATGTGCTCAACCCAATGTGCAATGCATGAAAATGAATCCTTTTTGGCTTTATTAAATTTGGTCACAGTTCTAGGATAAATTATCTCAAAATATTATCTAATGTCATCTCCCTTCATTTGAAATTGTTTCATCATAAGCCTCCAAATCAACTCCGATATGGAAATGATTGGCTTGTCCCTTACCTCCTTAATGAATGCATTAAAACACTCTGCCATATTATTTATCAAAATATCACACTTTAATCATGGCCAAAATGCATGCCTTGACCAAGACTGGTCCTCTAATATCTCCAAGTGTGCATGCGCTTTCTTATCTATCTCCTTGATCCGCCCTATAAAACTTTTGAATTGATTTTTGGTTATTGCCTTCGCTGCACCCCACATTAGGAATGACTCGCTTCTAGGGTTCCGTTGGAAATTTTTGATTTGGAACGACCCAATTCTAGGGTCAGGAAACGCATGTATCCTCAATCCACACCTTTTCTTACAAACAACAGTTATTCATGTCTTCTCATTTTTCTCAAACTCATAGTCAAATCCATGTTGTATTGCATATAATTGCAAAGCTTTCTTAAAAGCTACATGGTCAACAAATTGCAGCCCAACCTACAACTCTATAGTCCCTGCATATCGACTTCTACATTAAACTCTGAAAAATGAGGACCTCTCGTCTCGTCCTCAGAATTACTATATACACTATCCATCTCACCAACGAGTTCATTTTCAGCCAAATCATCAATAATATTTCAAATTTCATCAGAAGATGATGAAACTAATGATGAAGAATCAGAAGTTCCTCTTCATCACACTATTCTGTATCTACTTGCCCTTCAACATTCTCAACGCGCATCTCAGGCTCAACATTCTCAACACATACCTCAAGATCAACATTCACAACACATACATCATGCATCACATTCTCATGCTCGACATTCTCAACACACACCTCATGATCAACATTCTCAATACACACCTTAGGCTCGACATTCTCAACAGCCTCATGCTTGCTGGTCGTCGCAACGCGTGTACAGAGAAAGTGTGGAGGCGCGAGGTCTTTTAGAGATTTGATTAACGTTTAATCATAGAAGAAAATCTCTCTGACACCAATCAGGTTCTCAATTCAATTCTTGGTTGACGAACTGGTGATCTGATCAACTGATTCTCTCATCTTTTTTCAACAACCAAGGCTATTAGAATAATATCTGTATATATTCAAGATAATGACGTATCAGATTTTTAGGGATAAATCAAAACAATATTTAATTGTAAAATTATCAATTGTATTGGGATCCATTGTAATTGTACACAACTGTAGTGTGCTGTGAGCCAGCACAGTGCCTCACGTCACCACTGTAGTGCCATGTGGCACACTACAGTGTTACACACTTACTACTGTAGTGCCACGTGGTACCACAGTAGTCCATGCCAATTTCTGATACACTATCAGTGATTAACACATGACAAATTACTGTGAATTAAATATTTATTTTAATTAGATAATTATCTAGATATCAGTTAATTCAAAATTAACATATCTTGTCATTCCTATCAACTAATTTATCTGTTATTTCACAAATAACAGATTTAGTTGATTTAAATTATTATCTAAAAATAATTTAATTATCTAATTTCATAAATTAGATATTCTGTCTCACTTATCGATAATTATATATATAATTTCTAAAAATTATATTTAAATATTTAAATAATTCAATTAATTAATTCTTAATTAATTAATCACACATAATTATCTCATAATTATGCACTTACCCCAGAATAAAAATTTCTTTTGCAAGTCAGTTCTTTTCTCATGTCTTGAAATATTTACACCATAGACACCGTAGTATAAATGTGACTTGGGGATCATGGACCTATAATCTTAAGCTCCAATAAACCAGATTATTAATTAAATTCTTTAATTAAATAATCTTATTTATTAATTTCATTAAATAATCTCTAAGAGTGCAATTCCATATTTATAGTGGAGTAATAATGGAATTGCACTCTTCGAGATTATAGAATGTATTTACAGAGTATTCTCATGTAGTCCACTGATATAATCATTTCATATAGTTCTGTCCTCCAATTATTGGTTCATAAATTAGAATTGATCAAAATTACTGTTTTACCCTTCTAATTACCTCTTGATCCTTAAGTACCATTAATACACTAGGAATGACTAATTTATAATCTTATTATAAATTTGAGCTCAATAACCATGCAGTTCCAGAATTAACACTTAAGATAACCAATATACGATCCATTTTAAAAGCTTAGATTTCAAATCTTGTAAGATCATGTCCCCAGCCATCTACTTCACTGAATTTTCAAAATAAAAGTCACTAGTCTGATTAATAAACAGATCTTAACTAGTGAATCAAAAGATCCAGTAGACATATATAGGAGTTCATGACTACTCAGGATTCAGACTAATCTACATGTAATCATCAAATTGATGTGTATTAAATCTTTATGATAGACGACACGTTAATAAAAATATTAATTCACATCGGGCCTATCATATATAATCTTATTATATAAATTACCTTCACTAAGATGTCTATCCACATCAATGATCCGGATCTAGATCACGTTCTTTCATAATATTTAGTGAATCGTATTAGCAACTATTCATTAAATAGTTCATACTTTAATATATTGCTGATAATTTTATTCATTATCTATGATCTTAATCACCTCGTACTAATACAACATCATAGTCTCATTAATGAATATGAAATTTTTAGATATTTATATAAATTATTCGACAATAATTGAAAAGAACAATTATAAGAAAAATGTAATCATCTTTAAATTCATATCAAAATGTCAATACACATTCTTTGAGGGCATAACCCCTAACAATGCTCTGCATATAACTCCAAAATCATAGGTTAAGCAGTTTCTAGCCTGACTAATATGATATGTATGTCACTATCATAATTCAATGACCTTAGACTATCAAACTCTTCCCCCCAAACTTATACCATATGCATATCCAACTATAATATCATAATGTTTCAACTTCCTCACGAAAACATATGACAAACAATAAATCTCTGTCAATTGACTCAAAAACTTCAACCTCGACTCCAATATAAGAAGTTATGGGATCCCTCACCAAACTGCCACTATGATATAACTCTACTCTCACCCCAGACATTCCTAAAAGTGTATAACAAAATTGGTCAAATAATAAATAATTATTATAACACCCCAGACAATATAATAACACCTCTAACATGTAATTTTGCACTATCAAACATTATAATAATTTTTTGGACCCCACTAACATAATATATACAATAAGTACAGCAATAAACAACCTCTTAGGGCTGTGAAATGGTCCCCATGTCTAACAGTGAATGAATATAGCAATAAACAACTTTCTAGGGCTATAAAATGGACCCCATCTCTCTAACAATGACAAAATAAAGCAATAAACAAGCACAAAAAAAATCTAGGTCTCTGAAATGCTCCCCACTAAAGCACAAACATACAAAAGTCTCAAAAGCATAAAACAATTGCTCCATGCAGTCCTCCATAAAGTATAAAGAATGTCTGAAAGTATCAAAGTCTCAAAGTCACGCATAATAAAGCACAAAAAAATATATCTCATACCTTCGCGAATCAGACCTTTGCAGGTAAGCCCTGCGTCGTAAAGAAGCCCTAGATTTAGAGAAATTTCATGAATAATAAGAACCTGCGTGCGAAGAAGACCTAGATCGCTTTCGTATTTATGTAAAATAATCAGATAAAAGCTTAGGGATTGCACGAAGAAGAACCTACTGCGTACGAAGAAGACCTAAATCGTGATTGACTTTGAAAACTCTTCTTTCTTCGCGATGAATGGTTCTTTGCAAGCCCTGCGTCGAAGCTAACCAGCGAAGAACCCTAGCGAATCTAAGCTAACTAGCGAAGAAGCACCCCGCCTCGATTGCGAAAGGAAAATGAGGATTTGCTTAGGGATTTCGAGTTTCAATTTAGTTTTTTTTATAATAAAAACTCGGCGTTTTACCAAGGGAGGGTAAAAATGTCCAAAAGTTGATCACGTGATGTGCACGTGATCTACTTAACAGGCTTAGGATGGAAAATTTGATAGAATGGGTGTGATTGAAAGTTGATGAATGTTGAAGGGGAAATTGGGAGGAGTTTAAAGTTGAGGTGGTATCCTTACAAATTGGTCAAAGTTGAGGGAGTGTCTTTGAAATTAACCCTTAAAAAATGTGCATGAAATTATCATACTCATTTCTTTGTTTTCTCTATCAGCACCTTGAAGAACAGTACCACAACACCTCTCTCGCTAGGAATCATTCAGACTTTGTCTCTCTCTCTCTCTCTCTCATCCTTCAAGTTCATAGCACTTGCTTCCTTAACTTCACAACAAGGTATGCTTCTTTCTTGGTTTTGTCAGTTTCTCTAGGGTTTCTGGGTCTCTGTCGAACAAGATTTTTGAATTAGGGTTTTTTGTTGGCTCTTCTTTGCTTGAATATTTAATGATACTTTATATANATATATATATATATATATATATATTAAAATTGAAATTAACTTTAAATTAGTTGGACAAATAGCTATAAAAAAATTTGACCTCATCCTTCCTTTTAATTATACAATAGTGATGAACTACAATATTAATTATTAGATACAACAAACCGAGAAGCGTAATTGATTTGCCATTCGGAACATGCGTTTTACTTGGAGATTGAGAGAGTAGTTTATGATATGTTGGTAATCTATTAGCATGATTATCTCATCACTTTAACAGTTAAGTTTATTTCTATCATATCATATATATGTGGGCTGGTTAACAAACAAAACTGGTCAATCTTAACCGAGTTTTTTTAAATAGTATGGTAAAACAAGTTTTTTTTAACCAAATATTCAGATTTTATTCTACTAAAAAACAATGCAGAAAAAATTCAGGGAGGCCTCGTGCACCCGAACAATAGTTTTTTCAGTCTCGAAATATTACTGGAAAAGTAAAAACTATTCCATCAATTTTATTTTGACCATTGCTATGTTTTGTTATAGCGTCAACTATAAAATAAGAACTTCTACTTATCCAATTAAGATTTTAACCAACTGCTTGATTGAGAGAGAAAGATTAGCATCTAATTGTTGTATAAAAGAAATAAATATCATTTCAACTTTCAACATAACATTTTGGGTCGTCAAAAATAATATATTACATAGATAAGGAAAAACATGTTTATTAATTAATTATTTGTTGGTGAGGGGAATAAACTTAAATTCAAATTCAAATTTCTAAAGAAAATTCATATATATAACAGAAAACAGTATCCAGATGAGAAGAAATCTAGAAGTTGAGAAAATCAAGCTCAAACGGATGAGGATAAGCTGTTGACATCCTCTTTAAATCTTCTAATCTTCAAATCAGATTCAAAATACAAATGTATAAATAGTATTGATTAGCTCAACTAAGAGGTATCGATAATTTACTAACCTTTTGATTATTTTTCTTTAAGCTTAGGATGTTTCAGTTGAAATTAGGATAACTATTCTTTTTGCAATTTATTAAAATTTCTATTTGTTTCTTTCTTCATCGTTTAAAGGGTTAAACAAAAAACACCTTTTAAAACTTGAAATAAGTCTCATTTTTGTATCTGCATTTTAAAATGAAGCAATTTAAGTCTTTGTATTTTCATTTGCGTCAAACTATCCCAAACAGTACGTTAACGCTAAGAAACCTTTCCAGATCTAAAGAATGATCATCACATAAATAGATTTACTTTCCAACCATAATTGTCTCCATCTAAAAGGTTGGAGTATAAACAATCACATGGATAACACAGTCCACTCAATCTCAAAAGTAAAACATATGCCAAAATGAATAACATAATAATCATTAACAAATCCTCTTAAGGTACGAGATCAGTAAAAGATGATCAGAGTGCAATCTCAGAAGAGTAATGCAAGAGATCTGAAACCAAATATCGAGAAAGGAAGTAGAGCAAAGAGTTCTATCCAAATGAGTAAGAACCATACCGCAACGATAATGGTCAATTTAAGGATAAAAAACTCCTTTCATCTCAAATATCCACAATATTACAAATAGTGAGAGCAACTCATAAATCTTCATAAGAACATAGTTTCATGAACTTCGGAACCGAATTAAAATTCTCAAGTGCAAGCTAGAGCTTCAAATGTCCACGAGAGAACTCCAAAGTAATGTTAGTAAGCATGCATATTATGCCCGTATTTTACGCGCATAATACATTTACAGAAATTTTAGTGTCTAGCAAGTTTTGTACAAATGTTTAGATTAATTGTCATCGATTTATGTATTATTTTTTGCAATTTTGGCATTTTTTCTATAACTATTTTTATAGACTAATTTACCCTTTAGAGTAATTTTTTTTAATTTCTGATTATTTTTTATATTGTTTGACATCCTTCATAGAAACACGCAACTGTTAATATTTGATTATTAATTATATTAATTTTTCAGTATTTTATTGAACTTGTTAATATTTGATTATTTACATCTTTTTCAAATGTCATTTTTCCGGATATTTATTGTATTTAATTTGCTGTAAACTATTTTTAACCATAATTTGTTATTTTCTAAAATTATCTATTTACTGATATTAATTTAATTAATACTTATTAGATTGTATATACACTTAAAATCCCTTTAAATAATTTAGCCCGTCTCTCAATTCAGTTGGAATAATACAAAATAACACGTGAATTTTGTAAGTAAAACAAATAATACACGTGCAATTCGTTTAAAGAACTATACGCATAATAAAAACACGCCAAAATCTGCCATCGACCACGAACAGGCGCGCGTGGCTTGCCCTAGTGGCTGTAACTAGTCGTCACATAACCTGGCCTGCATTTTATTGATAAGAATCCTAGCATTTGCCCATCTCCTTTTTAATGTGGGAATATGAGATGATGTATAATTTATTTCTAGAATTACTTTTAGATAAATGTGTGCACCGTTCGATTCGGTCAGTTAATAAAATATTTTTATAATCGAATCGTATTCATCAATTACTTAAAATATTGAACTGAATGGAGTCGGTGTAACCAAAAGAACCGAACCGAAGTAATCGATCGGTTCGATTACTTGTAACCAGTTCGGCTACAATTATAAATTTTTTAAAAAACATAATAAATATCATTAAATTGAAAATATGAACACTCAACACAATTAATATATATGTCTAATTAAGTCTAATTTTTAATAATATATGTCTAATTTGTGTCTAATTTATTAAGTTTTTAATAATTTATATATGTATATTAAAAAATTGTTGTAATCGGTTCAAACCGATTACATGTTTATCGTAAAATATAATCGAACCGAAAGTTTTAAATCAATAGTTAATTTTGTAGGATAAGTTGGGTTGACGCAGTTGGTTAAGTCTCCAGACCTATACCTTAGAGGTCGTGGGTCGACTCATATTCTCCCATTCATTTTAGAAATTGTAATGTAACTTTGACTGTCAAAAAATTTGTACGTAATTTTTCGAGCAATTGAAACCAAGAATTTTAAGATTATCCGTTAATATTTGAGAAAAAATCTGTTTTTTTCTTTGAGTTTTCTTTTGTTAAGTCTTTTATTTATTTTAGATGATTAGGATGTTATAGAAATGTTAGCCTAGTTGAAACATTTTGATGTACATACTGATATCTATCACCAATAATTTAAAAAAAGTAAAAATAAATGTCCATCGTTTAAGAGATAAACATAATATATAAGAACAACTTGACAAGCTGACTATAATAAAAAGAGGTATTTTGTAGCAATTAAAACTCCATTAATAAAGGAGTTCTAGTCATTCTTTCCCTCTTCTTTCTCTCTCCTCTTCACATATATATAGACAGTTGAGTAGTTCGACGAGTCTTTCAGTTTCTTTATTACTCTCCATTTCCACCTTCAATCAGCTTCGATGGAGAAGAGGATCACTGATTGGATGAACAGCGGTAGGGAGTCTGGAAGATAGTCGAATGAGATTCCAAACGAATCACCTTTCTCTTTATCTCGTCAACTTCATCGCAGGCTCCTGAATGGTTCATCTTCTTCTGGAACTCCTTGGGACGCAGGGCTCTCTCATTCTTCACATGGTTTGTCTAATGGTTCCGTAAATTCAACCCCAGTCGAGGTGACTAGAGTAAAACACCGAATGGCCATTACAGAGACGGACTGCGGTTTGAGTCTGGATCAGCTAAGGAGCAGGTGAATGAAGTCTTTCGTAGTATGTACATTGAAGATAAACAATGGGCTTATAAGACGTTCGGGATTTCTAGAACGACCGCCAGTCGACCTGAATTCGGTAATCGTTCTATCGGTGGTAATGTTCAATGATTTCTTAGAAAATTTTAATTATATTTTTCGTAAGTATAAATCAAGTAACTATGGAAATTAAAAAAATGAAAATCCTGCCCATATCAATTTTTAAAAAATGCTTAAATTAATCACTTCCCTTTAATCGCATATTACCGAAAATAACTAATTTACTTTCCACCAATTAGATATTACCGAAAAAATAAAACAAAAATAAACTAATCTAGTTTTGGTAACCAGCAATTAACCATAGTAAAAATAACTAATATCACCTATCAATCAACCAAATAAAGAAATGTTACATAGTAAAAATAATCTTTCATCACACCAAACCAAATCTACAAGACCTTTTTCGTGAAACTATTATTCTTTGTTTGAAGAACTGAAGAGAAGAAGCCATTAACATCATCAACAAAAACTCCAAGAACGAATTCTCTGTCAATAGAACAACACTTTAACTACAAGTTCGTCAACAACTAGTTGATGACGTGGCGTTAAAAATCTGATTGATGACGAAACTAGTCTTCTCTATAGAAGTGAGAAGACGAAGTCATTAACATCATCAACCATTACTCAAAGAACGAATCCTCTATCAATAGAAAAATGCTTCAACTATAAATTGTCAACAGTTGGTTTATGACGTGACACTAAAAAGCTGATGAATAATAAGATGATAACAAAACTAACTTTTTATATTTGAATCTAACAATTATGGAGGAAGAAGGAACACTAACTATACTATTTTTCTTCGAAAGTGCAACTGTGTAGCTTCGAGTTTAGACATCAATTATGAAGAAAGAATAAACATAAATTACACTGATTTCTTTCACAAAAATGAAATTGTATAGTTTCGAGATAGTCTGTCGTTAATCGAAAAAAAGAAACACGAACCTACACTAGTTTTCCCTAAAAAATACTAAATATCTGGATTTGATAATATCACTAATGGAATAAAAAATTTCTTTAACAAAATTTAGCTAAAAAGGGAAAACAAAATCAATTATTGATTATCATTTAATTTATTTTTAAAAATTAAAGTTTGTATTGAAAGACAATAAATATTTAGAATATCTAACTAATTATAATGGGCTCATGAAATCATATTATTAAATTTATAAATCGAAAGTTCAAATTGTCAATAATAAATTTGTCAACAACTAGTTGGTAACGTTATAAAAAAATAACTATTTATCTATAGTTTAAAAAATCTGATATTTTGACTTTCAAAATTTATTATTTGGTGTAATTATTTTATTAATTTCTATCACTATCCATTTAAAATAATATTTAAAAGTTTTTCATTTAAGAGATAAACATAATATTTAAGAACAGCTTGACAAGCTAACTATAATAAAAAGCTCTATTTTGTAGCCATTAAAACTCCATTAATAAAAGAGTTCTAGTCATTCTCTCTCTCCTTTCTTTCTCCTCTTCACACACACACACACATATATATATATATATATATATAGACAGTTGAGTACTGCGACGAGTCTTTCATTTTTTTTATTACTCTCCATCTCCACATTCAATCAGCTTCGATTGAGAATAGGATCACTGATTGGATGAATAGCAGTAGGGAGTCTGAAACATCGTCTAATGAGATTCCAAACGAATCACCTTTCTCTTTATCTCGTCAACTTCATCGTGTTGGAGATAATAAAGGAAAGAGAAGTAAAAAAAAAAGAAATAAAAGAAAAAGTGTGAATGAAGTGTGTGATGTGAAATTGATTGGGATTTAGTCCCACATTGAAAACTCAAGGAAAAGATGTTGGGTTTATACTCATGCCTTGGAGTTAGCCCCAAGGGGCACCCTACATTTTGTGAGGAAGGGAGGACCTAGATGGCACATGGTCCTCCTCTCGCGCACGCCGCCACCACCGACTGGCTCCGTCTGGTCCAGTCCAAGGAATTATTTTTGGGATAAAATTTCTTTTTATTATTACTTGGAGAGGAAGATTGGAGCTTTGAATTTGTCAAAGCATCTCCTGGATTATCCGTAGAAGATAATTAAACTTTATCAGCACTAATTTCGTGCTTATCTCCTTTATCCCCAATTTCGTGCATTATCTTATCAGCACTAACAAACTTTGTTACTTGCTCCCCAAGCTGCCCACGTTTTAAATAAAAGGCAGTGTGTGAGCACAAAAAATAGATAATTTGATTTTAATCTTCATCGGAGACTTCGTTTTTATCACTATCGAAAAATCTGGTTTTCATCATGATCATCACATATCTGCATATTAAGAGAGAGATACAGAGAGTTCGGAGAGAGTTAGAGTTATTGGTTGCTATACTCAGACTTAGATCGTTGTATCCTGCAAAGGCGATTCGTCCTAGTCTCCAAGCACCCTGTGGAGGACGATTATTGTTTTTAGGACGTTACTTACGAGCAATCCTCGATCTTCACCTATTTCTGCTTTAATTATTGGATTTTCAATTGTATTTAATTTCTCAGTTTATTTCTAAATTTTCGTGTAAGAATTTTAATGATTTTCGTTGTAATCATCTCTGTTGCATTTAAGTTGTATTCATTCCAATTTCATTGTACTGTTGGTGTATGAAAGCATCTTGTTCCGTCACTACTTACAACAATCTAAAGATAATAATTATGGAACAATCTGTTGGAATCAAGACTTTGCACGCTGAAAGACCTGAGAAGTTCAAGGAGGACGACTTTAAACAATGGCAACAGAAGATTGTCTTCTATCTGACAACTCTCAATCTAGCACATCTGCTGATGGGCGATATTCCTCATGCACCGAAGGAAGGACAATCGAAGGAACTAGCATCGGCACGAGAAGCCTGGATTCATTCAGATTTTTTTACCGAAACTATATCTTGAACGGTTTGGTAGACACCCTCTACAACGTCTACTCGTCGTTCAAGATGGCAAATGAGCTGTGGCAAGCCTTGGAGAAGAAGTACAAAACTGAGGATGCCCGACGAAGAAGTTTATCATCGGGAAATTCTTGAAATACGAGATGGATGATAAGAACATGGTAATCAATCAAGTGGAGGAACTACAGATTATCTTCAACAACATGAAGGTCGAGGGTATGATCGTGAATGAACCATTCCAAGTCGCGTCCATCAGTGAGAAGTTGTCGTCGTTGTGAAAAGACTTTAAGAATTATCTGAAGCATAAGAATAAGGAACTTAGCATGGAGGATCTGATTGTTCGGTTGGGGATAGAGAAGGACAACCGGAAGAGTGAAAAGAAAGTAATGTGGGCAACCTACGGAATGAAAGTTAACGTGGTGGAAGGAAGTAAATCCAATCAACCAAACAAGAAAAAGAAGACATCGTCGAGCAGTGCTCAGAAAGGTAACTCAGATAAAGCATTAAGGGCAGTTGCTGGGTGTGTGGTAAAGCCAGACATAGGGCAAATAACTGCCATTTTAAGAAAGATCAGAACAACGAAAAAATGAATCAAGCAAATATGATGGAGATAGATGATCTCTGTGTTATGATTTTTGAGATCTGTGTGGTCGCTGACCCCAAGGAATGTGTACAGTGACCGAAATGTTTTTTCAACTTCTATAGAGGTTAAAATAGATGAAGTTCCCTATATGGGGAACGCCTTAGAAGCTGCTATTAAGGGAAAGGGAAAGGTTGTGCTGAAGTTCACATCCGAAAATAACTCACTCTCCTGGACGTCCTGCATGTGCCTGAAATTCGTAGGAATTTTAGGGTCTCTTTTATGTAAGAGTGGATTTAAGCTTGCCTTTAATTCTGGCAAGTTTATTCTGACTAAGGGATGTATGTTTGTTGGGAAGGGTTATAGTTCTGATGGTCTTTTTAGACTTAATGTGTCTACTGTAACTCCTACTATTATTAATAATAATTCTACTTCTTCTATTTATATCGTTGAATTGTCTAAGATTTGGTATGCTAGATTAGGATATGTTAATTTTTTATCCTTATAATGAATTATTAATGTAGAACTTTTGTCAAGTTTTACTCTAGAAAAAGGAAATAAATGTGAGATATGCGTAGATTTAAATTTGAAAGTAAATCATTTAAATCTGTAGAAAGGGTAAATGTATTACTTGATTTGATACATAGTGATTTATGTGATTTAAAATTAACACCTAGTAGAGGAGGTAGAAAATACTTTATCACATTTATTGATGATTTCAGTAAATATTGTTATGTATGTCTGCTTCATTCAAAGGATGAGACTTTGGATATTAAATATAAATATGCAATTGAAGTGAGACTCACTGTAATTATACAACACTGTAGTCACAAGGCACTGCAGTGTGCCATGAGGAGTTATAGTGCCTCACGGCACCACTGTAGTTCCACATGACACTATAGTAGTTCATGTCAATCTCTGATTCAAAATCAATGATTAACATGTGGCAATCCAACATGCCACATGGCACTTCCTGCAAATTTATTATTTATTTTAATCAGATAAATATCTTGATATTAGTTAATTCAAAAATTAACTAATTTGTTCATTCCTATCAACTAAATTATCTGTTAGTTCAAACAACAGATTTAATTTATTCAAAATTTGAATTATTATGCATTATCTAATTTCATAAATTAGATATTTTATCTCACTTCTTGATTAGTACAAAATTAATTGATATTATTATTTAATTATAATTACTAAAAATTACATTAAATAATTCATAACTAATTATTTACATATAATTATGTATTTACCCCATAAATTTAATTCCTATCGTAAGTTAGTTATTTTCTCATGTCCTGAAATATTCACACCCTAAATTGTGTAGTACATATGTGACTTGGGGATCATAGACCCATAATTTCTAAGCTCTAATAAATCAGTTAACTAATTAAAATCTTTAAATAAATAATATTATTTATTAATTTTATTATTACTCTACTATAAATATGAAATTGCACTCTTAGAGACTACAAAATGTATTTACATAGTATTCTCGCGTAATCCGTTGATAATATCATTTTTTATAATTTTGTCCTCCAATTATTGAGCTGATCAAAATTATCGTTCTACCCTTAGAATTGCATCTTGATCCTTAAATACCATTAATTCACTAGTGAATGATTAATTTATAATCGTATTATAATATTGATCATAGTGGCGATATTGATGATAGTGACGATATCGACCGTGACCTTGATACGGAGCTGGAGCTTCTAACTATGATGAATGCGCTAATTATGGATATGATGCCGGAAATAGACCGATTTTATATCACCCTTCAATTCGAATTAGCAAAAGCAACATCTCATTGCATAATATGGATTCCAAACATTCATGATCTGGATGTGAATGAGTCGAATTACTTATCTCTCGGTCTATTAGTGAACTATATCTTCAGGGATTGTGAAAGATGTTCCACTAAAAATATTCTTGTTATTGCGTCGACTCATATTCCCCCAAAAGTGGATCCCGCTCTAATAGCTCCGAATAAATTAAATACATGCATTAAAATACGAATGCTTCTTATTCCACAACAATGAAAGTAATTTTTCACTCTTTCATATACTAGGGGATTTCACTTGGAAAAGAAAATGTTCCATACTAATGAATTCGGGTCCAAAACCATGGGTTCCAATGTACGAGATCTTGTAGCACTTACCAATGAGGCCATATCGATTAGTATTACGCAGAAGAAATCCGTTATAGACACTAATATAATTAGATATGCTCTTCATAGACAAACTTAGGATTTGCGATCCCAGGTAAGACCGGTTCAGGATCATGGGATCCTTTTCTATCAGATAGGAAGGGCTGTTGCACAAAATGTACTTCTAAGTAATTTGCTCCATAGATTCTATATCTATCTATATGAAGATGAAATCATGTGACGAAGGGGGTTCTTATTTGTACAAATGGTACTTCGAACTTGGAACGAGCATGAAGAAATTAACGATACTTCTTTACAACCCTGCTTTAAGCTTTAGATGCAGAAATGACTTCTAAAATTTTGAAGTACGAAAAATGACCTTTTAAAAAAGCTGCTAACCCTCTCTCATGTTTTGCTATTTCTCTTTTGCACCCCACTCTATTGCTTTTTAAGATAGCTTTAATTAAAAAGTTCTCCCTTTCTCTCTCCCAACCCTCGTTTCTTTAATCTCTCTGAACTCTTACCTCTCTTGATTTTCTCATTACTATTTCTTTCTCCATTTCTCTTAAGCATCACATTATAACTCTCCCTCTCTCTCATATTTCATATGTAATTTACATCCCTCATATCATCACATTTCTTTCTTTTTCTTTATCTTTCTCTTTCCCCGTCTCGTTTTTTTGTTCATCATCTTCTTCTTAGCAGTAGTAAATAACTTCTTTACATAGAGCAACAGATTCTTTACATGGAGTAAAAACTCTGTTTATGAGTAAAGAGCATGTTTACCTAGCAAACAATATGTTTTATAGCATAAACAACCTGTATGCTTAGCAAGAAACTTGTTCAAACTAGGTAAACAAGTTCATACGTGGTAATTAAAATTTTTACATCGGAGGGGTTTTTCGGGAACCACCCCCCTCCAAGAACAACCACAAACTCACCAACAAGAAATATACAGCTAAATCCAAAAGCAACGAGATGAACTCACAACCATAATGAGGAAACAAGCTGAAACAACGCGTGAGGGAGAAGGTTGCGTGGCGGCGATAGCTGTGGTGCGGTGCTGGTGGCGCAATGGCTGCGGCACGATGTGTGTAAATGTCGTGGGTCAAGAGCATGGCGAGATCTGTAAATCGACAAGGTGGTATGAGTAGTAGAGGAGAACCGATGGAAGGAGATGATGTATTTTTAAGGGTTTTGTTTTAAATGCAATATTTATGCTGTGGGATCGTCTTTATTTACTAGTCAACCACCACGTCCGATGCACGTAGCTCAACTCAACATTAGAGTCATAATGTAATGAAAAGTTGAATCTTAAAATTATTTTCATAAGTAAATTAATTTACTAAAGAAATGATTGATTCATTCAGTAATAAATTAACATAAGTATTATACATTATTAGTTGAGAAAATTATAAATTTCATCACTTTTTGTAGGTTACTCTACACAAATGTCAACTTTTTCTTTATTTACATATATGGCCGTTTTTAATATATGATTCAATTATCTTTAATCTGTTTTCTCTTCCTTTCCTCCTTTTGCCCTTGTGGAGAGCTCTCTCCAACTAATTTCTCTCTCCAACATGATTTCTCTCTGTAACGATCTCTCTTTGCATTACTCCATCGCAATTTCTCTCTCTCTCTCTCTCTCACTTCTGATTGGATATGAGGTTTTGCTTCGAGATGAAGATTTTGGGTTTTGCTTCTTCGAGTTGTGAGATTCTTGCTTTGATCGTGATTTTTAGTTGTTCTTCTTTAATCGTGATTTCAGATTTTTAACTTTTAATTTTAAGCTTCCTCGCACACTATTTTGTTGTTGCTGTTGTACGATTTTTTTTATTTGTCTTTCTTCATTTTTACGAATTTATGATGGTCTTTTTTTATTCTATGCAATGGTCTTTCTGATTTTTTCATTTTTTTCTGGATTGCTTTATGTGAGGTATCACTTTTTTTTTCCTGATTTTGTTCTACATGATAGTATTTAAATTAGATACCATACATATTTAAGTTATACACATTACGCGTAGCCAGTGTAAGGATGTTCAATATTTTAGATTANGAAATTTGAGTCTGGCATCAATGGTCTCCTAAAGTAAAAATCGCCTTCCTTTTCTTTGGAGAGTAAACGACTGTCTTTTATTTTTCTTTCAAAATCCTTTAGGTACTTGACCATTCAATTTTGTTCGTTTTTTCGGAAGAGGGAGTCGAATCAAAAGGCCAAGATTTTGAGGGTAAAGGCACCTGGAATTCTGTGCTGTAATTGCTCTGAAATTTGAGTTTCGTCCAAATCAAATCTACTTTTTTCCTCTTAATATTGAGTGTGATTATAAATGTGTCATCTTATCTCAGAGATGGATTATCCTCTGGAGTTGGATCTCTATGATTTGTGCTCAGATGATCTTTGAAACATAAGTTGGTTCCCGAGTCTAGATCTGCGATAAAGATGGCTTCACAAAGGTGTGATGCTTCATGATCTTTGTTTTTAATATTTATAATATATTAAAAATAGAAAGAGTTGAGAATCATTTTTAAACAATTATGTCAACATATTTTTCTTAATTTTCTTAAAATGATCATCATAATTACATTTGTCATTCTCTCATTTATTGTAAATAATTAATTAACTAAATATTATCAATTATATTTACTTTCCTATAATTATACAGTTTTGAAAATTTGGAAAATTTGAAGAGATGGATAATTGGACATGAATGATTTACTTTGCAATTTCACCATGTAAAATAGTTATTACAACAACTATATATATATATATAATAAGGAATGTTTTAGGATCGAAATTTAGCTTTTGCTTAATTGTTTATGTTTATGATTGTTTAACTTAATTTATATAATTTCAATGACATTTCTCATTCCTCGAATATAAAATATGTTGATTACTTAGTTAATATATCAACAAAATAATACTTCTCATATTTTTAATTATTTAATTATTCTGGAAGGCATTATATTTTACGCTCACAGAATAGCAAATACTAAACATTTAATATTGAGAAGACTTATTTGATCATTACTATTTTTTAAAGAAAAAATTTCACCTTTTGGTATACAACTAAAGACATATTTCGATTTGCAAGGATAATATTTAAGTTAAATTCCTATTTATTAGTAAACTATTTCAAAAATCATCTTATCTTTTAATAATTAAATTTGTCATGAAATTTCGAAGATTCACTTAGTGTTTCGGTTTTAATTTGTAAATGGAGATGATTGATTCATTTAGTGTTTTGAAGAAATTTCACTCTCTCTTTGGGTTTTCTTACAATATTTCTTTCATCTCCAATATGCTTTAGTGTACCCCACTCTTGAACGTACATTTCATATTCTAACCATAATGACTTATGCGTAGATTTAATTATGGTTCACAAAATATCGAATGTTGCTAGAAATAACTAAATATAGAGTGATTTACCAAAATCCGTTTTCACAAAATAATAAATATAGAATAACTATCAAAATTCATAATAAACATAATACATAATAACATTTAGTATCACGTATACTGCATGATTCATATATGTCGCATTCATATATAAAAAAAACTAATGAGATATGTTTGTTTTTAATTTTAGATTTTTGTATCAATACACTTGAGAAGCCTATATAAAGTCAACACACATGTAAACTTTTATTCTAAAGTCACTTTAGTGCATGATTGTTACAAGTGTTTTGAAAGTGTTGCGTATCTATAGTCAATTTTTTCAACATTGCCAATTCAAGTGGAAATTGACTCCCAATTGATTTCTAGGTTAGCCTCTATTGACAATACTCAACAACATAAGAATGTGAGTGGAAGGCATATTTTTTAGGTAGTAGTATCGAAGTGAATTATATATAAAATCGTAGTTCCTCATTCCGATCACCAATGAAAAGAGTGAAAAATCAAACTATGATTAGGAGTTAGAAGTTTATTAATTTGTTGTTGACTGCCAGAATGTGATATATAAATAAGTTTTGAAGTTATGTATGAGATGTAATCAAATGATTATACAAAAGTTTAAGAATGTGAGTCATAAGCTTTAAATATTAGTTCGTTGTTATCATATTTGTAAAGTCAAGAAAGAAATATACATGCCTTTTTATCTATGCGGAAATGAAAACAAATTGAAAAATTTCCGTTTCTATAAGGGACAATCTCTAAAATATTTAAATTTGTAAAATCATATTAATATGTATGTTCAATTTTAAATTGTATAATTTAATGATTTAACTCATTAAAATGAAGTGTGACGCATCTTTCTTAAAATGAATGTGATGAATTGAATATAAAGATAATTAATAATATTTAACTTTCTAAATATGAAGCACGTCCTTACCTTGGTTTAAATACTTGAAACACACGTCATCCTTAACTAGTAAGACTAAAATTGGCTAAATTTACAAAGTTAATTATTTTGGGCTAATTGCTAAACCATTAAAAAACATGATGATTCACTATAATTTCCCTTGTATTTTCTATAGGCAAGAATGATACTTTTAAAGTTTTAAATTAGGTTGACTTCTTTAAAGCAACAAGTGTTTTTTCTATAGAAGATCATATATGATCAATTATAAAGTATTAGGTAATAGGCTATATTATTTTTAAGGATCATTTTTACTTATGATTTCTATAATATGTCATTCTTGTAAAAAAAAAGTGTTTGAATTTTTCTTACTTTATTTTTTGAGTTGTTGGGCTTGAAAGAAAGAGTTTGCCCACTAAGGTCGTTCTGATTTTGGGTTGTTAATTTGAAACTTGGCCTTTATCCAACTGCTTCTGAAGAAAGGGAAGTCGTACTTCGTAGCAATGTAGCATAGAGTTTGAAACGATCAAATCTTTGATGATTCCATCATACATGATTGAGTTGCGAAAATTTCTGGATAGGTATCCCACATTTGAACTGAATTCTTTCTGGTTAAAGAATTTCTTTCTAGTTGCTCTGGAACAATTAAGAGATTCTCTAGAAGAAATATGGGGTTCTGCTTCTGGTAGCAACATGCTATGGGGTGGTGGTCCCGTTTATGTGGTCAAATCAATACGTTCTAAGAATAAAGATTGTAATATCAATCTCATCGATATCATCGATCTCATAAGTATCATACCAAATCCCATCAATCGAATCGCTTTTTTGAGAAATACGAGACATTTAAGTCATACAAGTAAAGAGATATATTCATTGATAAGAAAAAGAAAAAAATGTGAACGGTGATTAGATTGATGATAAAATAGAATCTTGGGTCTCGAACAGTGATTGATTGATGATAAAATAGATACCATACATATTTAAGTTATACACATTACGCGTAGCCAGTGTAAGGATGTTCAATATTTTAGATTATTCCGGTGTTCATAAACAAAAATAAACCAGTATTTTAATTAGGTACCATACGTATCTAATTTATGTAAATTACACATAGCCAATGTAAGAGTGTTTGACATTTTTATATTATTCTGGTGTTTAAAAATAATAATAAACTAGTATTTAAATTAGATACTACACGCATTTAATTTATATACGTTATACATAGCCGATTTTCTTTCTTTCCATTAGACTCGTCGTTTCATTAAATTGTAGCTACAGTTACACGTGTTTTGGATCGTTACACGTGTAACTGTAGCGTGTGTTTCTCGACCCTTTTTCATTAATGGATTAATGGTAAATGACTTCACCGTTTACCATTAACTACTAGGCCACCCGACAATTTTTGTAATTAAAAAGCTGGATGGTCATTTTGCTACACAGATGACCCAAATAGATCATCTATGTAGTTTTCCCTTATTAGTCTCTATATAATAATTAATGATCTATCATGTAAATTTATCACAAACTGCAAACCGCATATAGTTTTTTGTACTCAGATGATCTTTGAAACATAAGTTGGTTCCCGAGTCTAGATCTGCGATAAAGATGGCTTCACAAAGGTGTGATGCGTCATGATCTTTGTTTTTAATATTTATAATATATTAAAAATAGAAAGAGTTGAGAATCATTTTTGAACAATTATGTCTACATATTTTTCTTAATTTTCTTAAAATGATTATCATAATTACATTTGTCACTCTCTCATTTATTGTAAATAATTAATTAACTAAAAATTATAAATGATATTTACTATCCTATAATTATACAGTTTTGAAATTTTAGAAAATTTGAAGAGATGGATAGTTGGACATGAATGATTTACATAGATTTTTTCACTAGATTTACTTTGCAATTTCACCATGTAAATAGTTATTACAACAACAATAATATATATATATATATATATATATATA